>JABUQX010014350.1:12500-15000 GCA_015478945.1 Trachelipus rathkii
CAAAATTCTATAAGAATCTCATGAAAGTATTCATAAAGTTCCTATCACGCAAAAAGATGTTGCAAATGTAAGAGGCTGCCCATAGGATATATGAAGAACACTTCAAAGAGTCAAAACAGAAAGAAAAAGAAAGAGCCTAAAAACGGGTTGAAAAAAAGATATTATCCATACGATCAATAAACTTGAAAGAGCAGAGAAGAATGTTAAAACTGAAGGCTTTAACAGAAGAAGCCGCTATATAAATCAAAAATTCAAAATGCCTTGAGAAGAAAAGTTTAATCTAAATTCCCCATTTTAAGAGACTTTGTGATTACAGTTTTTTGACGCTATTCACCTAGGCTATTAATGTAAGCTTTTAATTTATTTCTTTTTTGTATAAATAAAAAACATTTTCTTTGAAAACATAAAAAAAAGGACGTGCTTTGGGACGGCTATACTACTAGAAATCTTTATTATCTTACTAAAATAAAAAAAAAATTTTTTTAATTCTCATTTATGATGAACAATTTCTAAAGTAAGTTTTCAATAATTTAATGTATGAACTAAGTAAATAGGCTGCAATAATAATTAATAAGTATTTTATACACCAATAAATAACGACACACGCTGGTTCAGGGAAAATCAGGGAAAGTCAGGGAAATCAAAATCAAAATTTAGTGTGAAACGCCTGTAATATATATATATTATAATATAGTTACTATATATAATATATATGAATATATATATATAATAATAAGATTATAGTATTACTCTATATATATATATTATATATATTTATATATACTTATATATATATGATATATTATATATATTATATATATATATATATATTATTATATGATATAATATTATATTATATATGATATTATATATACTATATGCATAATATATATATATATTATATATATATGTATATATATATATTATTATATATATATTAAAATATATATACTATATATATATATATATATATGATATTATATATACTATATATATATATATATATAGTATTAATATATATATATATCTATATATATATTATATACTAATATATACTATACGTATATATATATATATTATATATATTATATATATATATATATATATAATATATAATATATATATATATATATATATATATTATTGAGTCAATGTATCAGGACCCACCACAGCTCATAGAAAAGTGGCCACACTGGGTTGAATAATCAACTCCATGGGTGGGTCCTGGCTAATGCATTTTTTAAATGTCAAAGAGAATTTGGATGGCGAAATGAATATTCAGTCAAAATATATATAAAATAGGTGTGAGAAGAATTGATAAAATGAGGAATGAACGTATTAGAGAGTTCTGTGGTGTAAAGAAAGGGGTAAATGAGAGAATGAATGAAAGTACATTGAAATGGTTTGGCCATGTGGAAAGGATGGATGATAGTCAGTTGGTTAAACGGATGTATAGTGGTGAGTGTGCTGGGAATTGACTGGCTGGGAGACCGAGGAAAAAGTGGATTTAGTCAGTAAAGGAATGTCTGGAGGAGAGAAATGTTAGTTTGGCAGAGGCGAGAAGAAAGGTGCATAATAGGAGTGAATGCCTGGTTTTGTGAGGGGGGTATGGTTGTGGCCCTCATTGGCGAGATCCCATGGTGATGGTTCATCGCGGTCCTGTGAAGTTCTAGTGTGGATTTTCTGACTGGGACGAGTTCTCATTAAAAGGTATAAAGGGGGCAGTAAGGCTGGGCATTCTTTTCGACTTGCGTCATACTCTTCTACTATTCTGTTTCCGATGTGTTATACACCTTGGCATAAAGTAGTAAAATAACGACGGCGAATGGGGTCCAGCTGTTGACAATCAATAAATAAATCTCCAGAACTTCCACTCCTCTTCAATTAACATAGGAATAAATATCTTGAGATTTACAAACCCACTCTTCAGTATTTTCAGGCTCTTTAGATTGCATTATCTCATGCCAGAGAAGAGCAAACGTTTCAATATTAGCTGTCGTTAGCATACCTCTGTAATCCTATAATAAAGTAATTTCTATACTTCAATGTAAATCCTTTAGAACTAGCAGTTTGCGAGACGTATTAGTCGAGTATATCGACGTCGTCAAGATGCATTGATAATTCCTCTTTTATTTTTATCAATGTTGTAATATTATCAGGTAAATATACGGGGATCTCTATTAGTATACGAATGAATGTGACAGTTGAATAGGTTTTTAATAATTACTTACATCATTGCTTTTAACACTATCACATGATAAGAAAAAAATATCTATTCTATTAGTGCCAGTCTCAACTTCTATTCTAATGGAAATTTCACTTTGAGTCGGTGAATAAGATGTAAGAAACTCAGCCTATACCCATTCTTTCACGGTATAAATGATGCGGAAGAATTCTTCAACTGAAATTAGCAATGACCTATTATGTGCACCTACAGTTGGAATACAAGCAATATATCGGTCACCACTCAGTTTACGAATAAGAGATATCTATTCAGGAA
>JABUQX010014350.1:27500-30000 GCA_015478945.1 Trachelipus rathkii
AATAAAATCAAATTCGTATTAAAATTTTCAATTAATAATTATAATAATAATAAAATAATAAGTCTTTTGTTTTGAATGGATTAATAATATTTTAGAAAATAAATAATAATTAGAAAATTAAGGATTCAAAGTAATAAGTATTCATAATTAAATAATAAATAATAATTAATAATAGAGTAATAATTAATAATTCATATAATTATAATTAGGTTATTTTTCAAAGTAGTTTCCCATTAAAATACATTTTCTTTCAAGGAAAACGAATTTTTGCCCAATATTTTAAGGTTTGTTTCATCATATTTCGTACTTTATAAAATACATATTATTTCTAAAGTATAAATATTAACTTTAGTATTTTGACTTATTGTTTTTAAAAGAGTGATATAGTGTTATTGATTTATGATTTTTTCACGTGAGGTTCTGTTCTTAACTAATTAGATGTTTTGATTCTATAATCTCCTTTAAATTTTACTATAGTTTTTTTGGCAGATAGTGTGCCGAAGGTGTTGAAGCGAAATTTAAAGGTACTGTTTGCGTCAGTGTTTGTGTTTTATATGGTATGGTGAGAAGAGCGCGAAATTTAGTCTGTTCGCTAAGATAGTTTTCTTTCGAGCGTTGGAACTCTCATAATCTATGTGGTTGATGTAGGGCTGTGAGCTCTCTTAGTGTTAGATTTCGGACTTGATATTACATTTTTTGGCACAATTTGATTGGTGAACATATTATAATAATTGATAGATGTGCTAGCAATCTGATCCTACAAATTTACAGATACCTGGATGTTGATTATTGGGATATTAATTCAATTGTAATGTGATCCGCCTTTTTTCAAGCGGCATTTATATAGTTATATATTATGTATTTATAGTTATTATTAGTTATGATGTATGTATAGATTTTATATAATTCGTATTTATTTATATTTGAGTATGTGGATATAGTTGATATGGTAGTGTGTCATATGTAGATATATTTGTTAGGTTGTAGTATATGTTATGATATTTAAAAGTTGTGAAAATGAAGAATTTAGATAATTTGAAATTTGAAAAAAGAATTGATTTATTTTTTATCTCATCTGGTCAGTCATCGGCGCATCAATAGATGTGTTGGCGTGGGCGCATTCACATAGAGTGTACGTGAGCCGGCTTCGCCTTGGCCACTGATATAGATATTTATATATATATTATATATGTATGTTTTAGTGAGTGGTTGGTTTTTTTTATATATATGAGTTATATTATAGTGAGGGGTAGGTTTATATTATTGATATATAATAGGTTCTTTTGTGCAGTTTTTGGTATGTTTTGGTGAGATTGGTAGGTATTGGTATTTGATGGTATATAGGTAGATGGGTTATTTATTATTTGATGGATATGGATAGTTATATGTTTTATGATTGTGATGTTTATGTATTATATGAGGTTATTTTGATTTTTAGTGTATGTATATTATATTATATATATTATATATATATATATTGATATATATTTTAATATATATATATATATATAATATATATATATATATTATAGTAATAGAGAATTTAAGTGTTCATTTGTTGTTGGTCTCGTATGTTTGGAAGCATCCGGTCTCTAAAAGTGTTTTATTTATTCCTGGTGATGTTTGCTGAATATCCTTGTCTCTCTGTACATTGTGTTTGCTGCCAGTGTTTTGCAATTATCTTTTCTCCGCTCGAGAGTACTATTTTTTAGGGCGGTGGTGGTTGTATATCGTTTTGTAGATTTATAATTTAGATTGATAGATAGGTTGTGCTCTTTTGTGTCGTTACAGGGGAGCTCTTATTTTATTTTGGACATAACATACATTTACCGACAGAAATGGTTCGTCTTGATAACATACACCTCTAATCAAGAACTTGTGTAGCTGGGAAATCAATAATCTCCGAAAAGTATTTATCCTTCTTATATAGAAGAATGCTAGACAGATTTGAATATTTTAGTTGTAGTGCTTACAACGATTATAACAGGCGTGTTTTTTGAGCTCGGGCGGATTACTTTGCGCACCATCATCCTGAAGAATGTGTAAATAAACATTTTAAGTTACACAATATCTTAAACTGTTTGGAGAAAGTTATCAGCGGATGTGAAGAGAATGATGATAAGAGACTTATTTTATCCCTTTCTAAATATCTAAATACGAATAGATTTGATATTAGAATATTGGATAGGTTCAAAGATACAGAACTATTTGACCCTGCACCATATGGTTTCTATATTAGGGGCACATCCCAGATAAAAGAGATGCCTCAGTTTCAACAGATAATATTAAAACAGTTACTTAAAACGGGAATGTTAATCGATTATGTTACTGCAACACATTATATGTTATACCAGACATATTACAAATTTGAAAAACTGTTACCGTAAGATTATGAAAATATTATTAGTCAGTTCTTAGCCTCGATAGCTGTCCATAACTTTATTCTTCAGAGTGAAGAATCTATTCACGTAGATGATCCTGACAAAAAACAAATTGTAGT
>JABUQX010014350.1:40000-49931 GCA_015478945.1 Trachelipus rathkii
ATATTATAGTAAGTCATTCAGATTAATAAAAGAAGTAATACACAATGAACGAATATATAAATAAGGAAATATTATAGCAGGGGTCCAGATAGATTATAATACTTAAATTATAAGTATAGAATTATATTATGAAAATATATATATAGATGGATGATTGAGTTATATATATATATTTCTATATAAATATATTCTATTTGTTATATACGGTTATATATTATTAAGATATATATTATATTATATTCGAATAATAATCTATATTTATATAAATCACTATATCCCGAATTTTATAGTATTATAATAAATATACATATATATACTAACGTAACAATATAAATAGAAGTATATACTAATATATAATATACACATATAAATTACATATATATACTATTAATAACTTATAATATCTGTACAATTTTAAAAATATTCATTATACAATTAAATACCTGTGTTTTTGTTAATGATATATTATGAGGGATAATATTAATATAGATACTGGTCATAGTATATATATATATAATATATATATAAATAAGTTTTTATTAATGAATTATATATATTATATATATCCATATATATATGATATATCTATATATATATATTACTTTCCATGCATTTTTAGACAAAATGTTGATGGTTTTAAATGAAAGTAGTCCTTCCTACTACACGCATTTTTCTACTATTGTACTATGTCGATTAATTTCACATATTCGTTAAGGATTTTCCAAATATATACTATATATCATAGATAAAAACACTGTAGAGAAAGTTTGGTTGACACAATTCCTTATAGAGTTAAGATAATCGTCTATTCCTGTAGTAAGATGCATAATGCATAAGTAACAACCACAATAGGTTTTATACCACATAGAGAAAGTTCCCAAGTGATAGTAGGCTGCGCTAATTGGAAATCGGAATAACATTATTGAAGATACAAAATACGAGTATTCTGTAAACTTATATGATGCTAGGAAATTCGGGTTTTTGATATTTAATTGGGCCACGTTGTACTTTGGTTCGCGGATTGAGTTATACCTTTTTAACATCTTAACAATAAATCCTAGAAGCATGGTTTAGCATTGCCATTGCTTAGGCTTCTGACAATTAAAGTGTTTACTCATGAGAAACGAGAAGGATTCATTAGAGGTGGCCCAGGAAGTATCAGAAGAAATAGAAGCCAGATTTGATGAATCATTGTTGTCTGAAGCATTTTAAAACATACTTTACAATGTTGTTTTTCAGTGTTCGATTAATAGATCAAATATAGAATAAAATTGTTTAAGTTCATTAAACCACTTTTTGAGCAAGTTGGCAGATTAATTAGAATTAAGTTTATCCTTTTTTTTTTTTTTTTTTTTTCGGAAATTTTTTCAATGTACATTATAATCAAGCGCAATTTACCAAGGTAAATGTTTATGAATAAGGAAAAAAACCTTTTAAAATAGGATATAAACATCAAAATGCATCATTGTTTGACCCCCTGCTCACTGTCCAACTGCGAAAACTCAAGAATTTTTTAATTTTTACGCCCTCCGCCTCCCCCAGTCCCCACACCTTGCGCACCTTATCCGCCACGGCTATCGACCCACCTCCGAATTGACAGAACACGCCCTCTTATATATATATATATAATATATATATATATATATATATATATATTATATATCTACTATTTTAATTAATATATATCTATATATATATGTTATATATATATATATATATATAATATATAGCTCATAAATATAATATATATATATATATATAATATATTTTATAATATATATATACTATACTATATATATATTATATATATATATATATTATATATCATATATAATATATATATTATATTATATATAATATATTTATATTAATATATTATATATATAATCTATATATATATATATGTATATAATAATATATTTTATAAAATTAATATTATTATATATATATATCATATTATTATATATATATATATAATATATATATATAGCGCTTGTGAATGTAATGTAAAATCTCCCTGAGAAAAAAAAATAAACAAAATTTGGAGGGACTTCTTCTTGTAAGAATTTAAAGGCAAGAACGCGAGCGAATTGATGAAAACATAGTCATATACATCCTACTACCTTTTTTTAAATTCAACTTATGAAAAATATTTAAGTTGAAAGGAAATGGGGGGGCTGGCGGGGGGGGGGGGGGGGGCGGGGGGAACGGGGGGGACATCGCGAAGTTTCTTTCTAGAGTCTTTTCGAAAGTATAGGCGGAGGTATTTTTTGTCTTTTTGGTGTCCAATTTGTCTAATATACGGTCAAAAAAAATTGTGTTCAAATCAATTTTGCCGGTCTCGTTTTTGGTCAAAATTTTAGCACACAAAAATTGATTAACTTCCCATTTATCCTATCTAGGAATGAACCGGGTGCTCTTTTACTCCTTTAGAAACCCACATAGGATTCAGAAAAAACTAAGTAATTTGGCAAAAAATGGTTAATTTAATTTTACTCCATTTTTGTTGCTTGACTCTGAATAATATAAAAGGAATGAGGAGAGCTTATATGTATTAAAGTTTGTGTTTATAACCAGTAAACACTTACTCATTTCTTTTTCGCTTAACATGTGAAAATGACGTTTGACTGGCATATGTGGTTTTAAAAGTTTGATCTATACAGGATCTATTTATTAATAGCTATTAACGCAATAATTTGAAATATGTGTAAAGAACCATAAAATGAATTTTAACAATTTTTTAGTTTTCTACATAGGAAACTTATTTTTTATTCTGTTTTATACAAAGAACCTATTATCATGTTTAATTAACAGAACACATATCGGTTATTGGAGTAAAGTCAGGTAAAACAGGGTAAAACTTACAGGATAAAGCGATGGCGGAGCTTCACTAATGCGTTTGTTTTCGTATACTGGCTTTCTGGTGCTTGGTATATAAAAACATTATTTTAATTACAAAGTTTGCAATTTTTCTAGCAAATAAAAAGGAATATTTTAAAATAAAAAAATGTTCATAAAAAATTTTCACAAGAAAAATTTTATTTAATGCGAGGCACAAATTTGTTTTAAAAAGTTAACAATGGACTAGTTTCCTTTTGCTCGATTTTTTTAAAAGCATTTTTGATAATGGAACTGGTTTTTTCTATAAATTATAATTTACATTTTCGTGGGATCCCTCTTGGGTTTGACTCTTCGTGTTACCTCCTAGAGATGTTCTGAAATATGTATTCATGTCTACATGTCGTAAACGCTACTATAAGGATTTAGGACACCCAATATTGTACTAGTTAAATCAGTAATTTTAATTATCTTTAATATACTTCATCTGCCCCATGCAGCGTGTTAATCGGTACGTCCTTATGATACTCTTACACACACATAGACTTTTTTTCTTTCTTTTTCTTTATCCCAAACTTCCATATGCCTATGAAAGTCTATGCTTTCCTTCTGTCCCAGCTCCAAAACCGGCTCACTTGACTTCAGCATACGGTGTATTCATTGACACATAATTAGCTCTCCATATGAGACCTATTCTTCTTTCCTTGTTCTTATTCCTTTTTCCATCTTCATCTGAAAGAGACCAGCTTCTCCAATTTTATTTCTTCGTTTTTTTCAGTGGGAACCCTACTTCAACGCGGCCCTTAAACTCATTTGAGGGTTTTGAAAGCCACAAATCGTGTCTATGTTATTTAAAACTAATATAACGATTTTAATATTTAAGAGCTTAAGAAATGTTTGCTCAAGTGTTCGTAAGAACACACTCGCTGGAGCCGTACTTAGCATGTACTCTGTTCCTCATGTCCAATCTTACACTCATCAAAACTTTCATCTATCTAGGGGCATTTCGAAATTTGGGCCAGCCGCGCTATAAGAGGTAGCGGTTGACATTTTGGATAAGGTGGGTTGACATCAGCAGCAGCATGATGACAAGATTGATAGGAACGATGTTCGTTAACTTTGCTAAAAAAGATATGGGTGGTAAAAGGAGGCCTTAATGAGCGGACCCCTTAAACTATAAGAAGGTTAGTAGGTAAATTCACATAGGGAGAAAACTTGAAGTAGCGACACAACAGTTTATCACCCTCCAAACGTAGAAAAGCCATGTATATATAGAAAATTAATATAGTATATATATATATATATAAAATATTGTATAAGTAGATATTATAATATATATTATAGTTGGAGAGAGGAGAGAGAGAGAGAGGTTGAGAGAAAGTGAGAGATAGATAATAGATAGATAGATACATTGATAGATGATAGATAATATTAATAGAATCAAGATAGATAAGTGATAGAAGATATAGATGGATAGATGATAGATAGATAGATAAAGATAAAGATAGATAGAAAGAGAGAAGAAGAAGAGGAACATTCACAATAAGTGGCGATATACCAACAGTTTTTACTATGCCAAATTATATACAAATATATATGATATAGTATTACATTAATATATATTAGGCTATATGAGGACTAAGTATAATAGAATATAATATAATATATTATATATATAAGCAATTATTATAAATATAATATATATTATTTTATATATATATATATATTAATATATATATATATATATATTATATATATATAATTATCATATATATATACATATATATAATATATATTATATAAATATATATATTTAGATATATATATATATATATTATATTAATATATATAATATATATATAATATTATATATATATATAATATATATATATATAAATATATATATAAATATATATATAAATATATATATATATTAATATATATTATATATTATATATATAAATATATAATATATATATATATAATCTATTTATAATTATATAATATTATATATATTATAATCTAAATATATATTATATATAATATATATATAATTATATATACTATTATATATTATATTTTACTTATTATATATATATATTCAATTTATATATATATATTAATTTTATTATTATTATATTAATATTTATTTTTTTTTTTATTTTTTTATTTTAACTCATAAAAATCAGGTAGTCAAAATGAATAAGTAGTATTTATATATTATATGATTATATGTAAAGTAAAATTATACATATGTTAATTATATTATAAATAAAATTTCTATATATATATTTTTATACAATAAATATTAAAATTAATTTATATAAGTATATATAATATAAATATATATCAATAATTTATATATATAATATATATATTATATATATAATATAATATATAATGAATATATATATATATATATAAAATATATATTCTATTTATATAATAATAATAATAAATATATAATATATATATAGTACTAGTATATATCTAATTGTAGAATCTAAATGTAAATTTCTCAATTTATTCATTTAGTCTCCTAATGTCATTATGATAATTCTATTTTTTTTTTTTTTTTTTTTTTTTCTGTTTGATTATATTACGAAACAAAGAAACAAATGATCATTGTTTTTTTCACATACGTGGTAGGCCGTTTGAATTGATGAATACTTCAATTCAATAAAATCAGTATTACAATTACCAGATTCCTTTCCAAATTGTCATATAATATATTTATATAATAGGGATAAGACTATTATATAACTAAGTTATATAACTAAATTAATCTATATATAATATATAATATATTATATATATTATATAATATAATCTAATAATAAAATATTAAATATATAATAAATATATAATAATATATATATATAATGATAATATAATTATATATATATTATATATTTTCAATATATATTACTGAATAAAATTATATAAATATATAATACTAATATTAATATAATAGTATAATATATATATTATATAAATATATTATATTATAATATTATAATTTATATAATAATATAATATTATGTAATTAAACTAATTTTGTTATTTTTTTTTTTTTTTTTTTTTTTTTATGGTTTATTTCCAAAATGTCGGGGCACCTAGTCAACGTTGCTTGTATTTATTTTTTTTTTTTTTTTTTTTTTTTTTTTTTTTTTTTTTTTGTATAAGAAAATGTAAACAACAGGACGTAAGTCTTCGTATTTAATTTTAAACACAAATTTTATGGTAAATATAATTATTTAATATAAAATAATATTATTATAAAAATATATATATATTATTATTATATAAATATTATATACTTATAGTATATATTATATATACTATATATTATATAAATATATATTTATTATGATATTTATATATATAACTATATATATAATATCATTATATATATATATAAGGACCCGCACCAATTATTATATATTTTTATAATAATTACATATAAATATATATAAAATATATATTTATAAGATAAATAATATAAATTATATATATATAAGTGAGATGGTGATTGATAATTAAAAATATAAATAGTATTATATATATCACATATAATATTATGAATACAATAATATAATATAAAATATATATAAATCTATATAAATATATATTATAAACCTATATATATATATATATAATATAGTAATATATATACATAAAACATACTCTATAATATATATAAATATAATATATATATATTACTACATAATATTACGAATATATAAGTATAATATTATATATATATATATATCTTACGATTAATATATACTTAATTATATATATATATATATATTATATATATATTATATATATTATATATAAATAGAATAATATATACGAAATAATATATAGATTCTTTGAGATGATGATTATAATATAATATATAACTGAATTTATATATGTATAATTATATAAAATAACCTAAGGATTTTATATCGTTTAATTATCTTATATTTATTTATAATATAAAATATAATATTATTATAATTCGTATAATATAATATATATATATATAATATATTTATAAATTATATTTATACACTATACTATAATATATTTATATACTATATATAATTGGTATTAATATATATATATAATATATATATTATATATATCTATATATAATTAGTAAATATAATAGAAGTATATATATATATTATATATAATATATATATTACATATATATATAATCTATAATAAATTTATATATACTAAATTAAATATATATATATAAATAATTATATATATATATATTAATTATTATAATATATAAATATATATATATATTATATATATATATACATTATAGTATAATAGTATATATATATATAATCAGGGAAACAATTATAATATAATAATAAATATGTTATATATATATTTATTTTATATTATTTTTATATAAATAAATACTAATAATTATATTATATATAGGTATATATAGAAGTGATACAGTTAACATGATACTATAAAGTCCAAAACCTATGTAAAATTCACAAAACCTACAGATAAACCTAAATGGTCATATAAAATTATTAAAATATAAGGCACCGGTTTCATAATAATTAAATATATGATATAATATCATATACTATAGTAAGTTATGGTTTATTATATTAATTAATATATTAGATAATCTACTATTTTTACATCCATATGATAATATTATTTTTCATAGCGATTATATGTATAGCCCTCATATATAATAAAATATATATAATTATATATATAATATATATATATTATATATAATTTCTTTTCACTTCGATTCAAATGCTGAAACATATCTGAAATCTAAAATATATATAATATATATCTATATATAATATATATTATATCACTAATATATATATAAATAATATCATATATATATAATATATTATATATATTAATAAAATAAATATATAAACTAATAAATATATATATAATATATATAATATATATAATATATATATATATTTACACTAGTAATATATAATATACATATAAGAACTATAAAACTAATATTATATATATATATATAATATATATATTATATATATATTTACACCCCATTACTCAAAAATATGTAAAAGGTTGAGTTATTTTTGATAACTTGTGTCGAATAAAAAGTCTACTTTTTACTCTCATCAATTTAATTGTCGTTCTATAAACAAACCTTTTTTTCATTATTATATTATTTTAAAAATTAAAACCTCAGATAATTCCCCCTCTTGAAAGTACCTTTGATAATCCGTGTGTGTTTACTTGTATTTCCAAGAAATGCTCAGAAACTAATGGTTAGAATAGAGTATCTTTAAAAATGTATTAAAAAAAACATATGCCTTGACATGTTAATAGAATGCTTAAGTAGCAGATTTTACGTTTAAATAATGCTCAATAAAAATTTATGGTGTTCTGAACTTCACACAGTGTTATTCATTTGGGATACATATTTTGTGTTCATTGTAGCGTAGGGTACCCACCCTGGTTTACACGATTTACAAAAATAACACCTAAAATAATCCCAATCCTAAAACTCTATATTATAAGCTCAAAACGTTTTAAATTTTTAACCGTGTTCGTAACATCCTTGTCAAATGCAATTCTGGATTCTGCTTATAACACTTTCAGTCTTTGAATCTATCTTTCAAACCACACGGGATTCTAATCTCTACATCCATTACCCCTCTTTTTTTGTAGAATTAATCATTACCATATTACTAGAAGAATAAAGTTAGCTTTGAATATAATATCCCATGCAAAGTAATTTCAATTTGATCCATTCACATTACAAGGCAATTGTTCTGTGTATTTATCTCTTGTACTTTATTAAGTAGTAATTGATAGAAAGTTTCAGCTAATGATCTCCTTCTAACCCCGACTTCATAAACACTTTTTCTACACATTAATATGCTCCGATATTGAGGTCTGAAAAACACCATATTACGTATTCAGTCATGCTTATCATTGAACCTTAGTTTAAAACCAACCCCAACGTAGAAGAACATGACGATAAATTCACCCGTATGGAAAGATTAGGTCCGCATCAAATCACGGCACACTTCTACCTATTCACTCACGTAATTTCTAACCAAATTTCCCAAACTATTATTACCTAAATCTTTGATATTGGAATTACATTGACCTCAATAAAGAAGTAGCAGATCCAACTTTGATTGTAAATTAAAAAGTATATATACAAACAGGTTGGGATTAAGTATTTTAAACAGAAATTAAAATCAACATTTAATTTACTTTTGATAAAAAGATCATCTTTATAACTCTGATTTATTTAAAATTAACTCTGTCGTATGATCATGTTAATTAATAAATATACGCTTCAATAACTTTAATTAAAGATTATAAATTGACCCACTAGATCAATCATCTTTAAACTGGCCAAATTTATCTGAAAAGATGATACTCATATCAAAGCAACAACTTATATTAAATTTATAATATTAACTAATGATCTACGTGTATGTAAAGTCACAAGGATTGTATTTCAGCAAAAATACTACACACAGTGTAAAATCTCAAAGCTGTGTTCAATGTACACACTACTTCACAATGAAAAATTCACAATGATTCTGTATCACAAGAGCTTTGTCAATTATTAGACAACACCTACCTGTTAAATGTCAAGTATCAAATTCGATATATATAATATATTATATTAATAATATATATATATATATATATATAAGTTCCTAATATACATATATAATATACTAATATATATATAAAATACATCTCAATATAATATATATTTATTATTTATAATATCATATATATATATATAATATATATATAATTAATATAAAACATACAATAATAATATATATAATATATATTATTTATAGTAGTAAATAAAAAATATAAACTATAGATAATTATATAATTATATTACTATATCCTATATATATATATAACATATAATTATATAAATATATATCAATTTATATATATATATATTATAATATTATAAATAACGATATTACAAAAGAATAGTGTCCTAATTATGATATATTTATATAATAATATTATATTAATATTAGAAATATTATATTATATATATATAATATATACAATA
>JABUQX010014351.1:0-2500 GCA_015478945.1 Trachelipus rathkii
TTATCGGAATTTCGGGTGTTTTAACCGTTTCGCATTTATCGTGAAACGCTTTTCGCGTTTTCATTGCGCCGCTTCAATATATGTATATATATATATATATATATATATATATATATATATATATACTATATATATATATATATATATATATATATACTCCTCCTCTGCTCTCTATATATATATATATCTATCCCGTTAACGAGTTTATATCCATCGTATCGTGGTGGCGTGTGACACGATGAATTGAACACCGTATCGTGGTGGCATGTGACACGATGAATTGAACACATGTAATGTCGTACCCCGGCAACTTTCAGGTTACATTTACATTTATTATTATTATTATTATTATTATTATTATTATTATTATTATTATTATTATTATTATTATTATTATTATCATTATTATTATTATTAAACTTTCGTACAAATATTATCGATAACGACAACGAAGACTTTAAAATCAGAGTAAATATAAATAAAAATAATTCAAAATTCGTTTTTATTCATAAAAGGCACAGTATAACATATAAATAGTAATATATATATATATATATATATATATATATATATATATATATATATATATATATATATATATATATATATATATATATATATATATATATATATATATATATATATATATATATATATATATATATATATATATATATACTTTTAAAAATCAAAAAGCACCGATTATTTTTAACAGTAAAATATTTAGTTTTGTTGATATATATATATATATATATATATATATATATATATATATTTATATATACATTTATACTTCATATATATATATATATATATATATATATATATATATATATGTATATGTATAATATATGTATATATATATATATATATATATATGACAGACAGTCTATCTTTGATATAAAAATTAAACATCTGCTTCTAGAAATGTAAACACTTAAGTAACAAATATAATAATAATAATAATAATAATAATAATAATAATAATAATAATAATAAAAATATAATAATGATAATAATAATAATAATGTAATAATAATAATAATAATAATAATAATAATTATAATAATATGCATTACGAATTTAATTTAATTTGAATAATTTCTGTACATGAAGATGGTTTAATAATTTTATTATTATTATTATTATTATTATTATTATTATTATTATTATGTGTATTATTATATATATATATATATATATATATATATATATATATATATATATATATATATATATATATATATATATATATATATATATATATATATATATATACTTTATATATATATATATATATATATATATATATATATATATATATATTGAATGTGAACTATTTTCTCTTTATGGTTAGATTCCTCTCACTGAGATGTAAATGAGTAAATTAGCAACGTGCTCAGTTTCCAATGGAATAAAAACCTTGCCAGTCAACGGTATATGCCGTTTGCCGTTGGCCAGCGTAAACCTAGGAACCTTTCTCAATGTATTCCACTGATAGTATGTAAAATTCCGCTGATAGGATGTATAGTAATAAATATATATATATATATATATATATATATATATATATATATTATACATATTAATATATATATATATATATACATATATATACTATATATATATATATATATATATATATATATATATATATATATATATAAACCAAAAGATTTTAAATGTTCCTAACTATAGTTTCACGATTTCAAGAGTTTAAGACCACCAATAAAATAATTATTTAAAAAATTATTATTATTATTATTATTATTATTATTATTATTATTATTATTATTATTATTATTTTGCAACAGAGAAAAATACCGTAATTGCTGCGGATTATCTTTCACCTTGATTATCCCTACTTGCCTACTTGTTAGGTTCATCATCGTATGTGACTAATTTTTTTCGATTTGTTTGTTCTCGACATCTTTGTTTTTTTCTATATATCTCGAGATTGTAATAAACGTTTAGGCTTCCTGACTTACATATCCCTCCGGCTCCAGAATTAGCATGTGACCTTCTTACGTATGTAATTTTCAAGTCTTCTTTCTTTCCCCTCATTTTGCAAATTAATTATCTATATATTTTCATCCTCTTCCTCTACCACAATTTCTATCTATAGTGGTAGCTGGGTTTGGATCCCGCTAGTACTTATTTGTATCCTAGAAATGGTCATGCGTGCCTCGGATTACTGGTGCATATTGGAGCACCTTACCTCCAGTTATGGGGAAGCAAGAAACATGATGATGATGATTTATCTGTACTTTAACTTTTCATTTCTTTCCTATTCTCGTTCTGCTGTTTTTTTTAATGGTTTCTATTCTCGTCATAAATTTCCCGAATTTTGAACAATTTTAATACTTCCTCTACATTTCATACAACACAAGTGACATTAAAAAAAACTATTCTTTCTCTAATATTCATTTTAACACATAGATTTCACCTTTGGTTTTATCCATATGCAAAAACTAGTTCTGCAAGACAACGCGTCACTCTC
>JABUQX010014351.1:10000-37500 GCA_015478945.1 Trachelipus rathkii
TTTAATGATATTGGCTAATAAGACAAATTAAAACTATCATATTATATGATATCAATGTAACTTTCTAAAGTTAAATTTTTATTGATTAAAGAAAAATTGTTGACCTTTAAATAATAGTACAATAATACTATCTCCATTTATAAAATAGGTACCTGAGTACTTTTAATATTAGCAAATTAACGGGTAAGTACTTTATTAGTAGCACCTATGGTCTATTAAGTATATGGGTGTGCTCCACAATAAAGATTCTTTCAAGAAAGATTCTGAAGATTCTTGAAGCGAACTGTTCCAACAAATTAAGATCTTGAATAAATGCTACATCAATTTTTGGCTTTCTGCAGCCAAAATCTTGAATGGATTTTATGGCTTTCTGCAGCGAAAATCTAGAATGGCTTTTTGATGTTTAACAAACACTGGAGAGTTAGACCAATAATCTATGGTTAGACCATAATCTAATTAGATTATCTAATCTGTGCTTAATCTGTACCTAATAGTGCCTGATCTGTGGTTAGGCACTACTAATATTAATAAGCTTCTTGTGCAAATTTATTTAGTAGTTTTTTAATATATAATAAAGCAGCTTTAAATCAGTAATATATTAATTTACTAATTCAGGTCTTTCATTTACTAGTATTTTCACTTATTCCAATATTTTAATGATAGCTGTTAAAGCCTTTTAAATATTTTCTTTGTCACATAAGTTTTATTTTATTTTTCCACGTACAATTTATTTATATCGATTAAATTAGATTTTAAAAAATATTTACGTTTGTTTATTTACGTACGTCAGCTGATATTTGTTTACAGTCAATTAAGTGTTCTACGAAAATTCAGGATTGTTCAAGATTTTCACTGACTTTTCTACAAATCTCGATAGAGAAGGGTTTATTTTCAATATCCATGGAACACACCCTATAAACTCCCCGCTTCTTTGTATATATATATATATATATATATATATATATATATATATATATATATATATATATATATATATATATATATATATATATATATATATATATATATATATATATATATATATATATATATATATAATGTCCCAGTAAGTGTACTGATGTCGTATTTAATTATGTATTGGACTTACCTGAAATAACAAGTTATCTCCTTCTAAGTATGACCCTAGGGAGGTTACAAAGCGGTTCCAACGTTTTTTCCACTGTTCAAAGCAGTACCGGAAGTCATTTTCCTGAAGTGTGTTTAGTTCACGTGTTACAGTATTTTTAATGTTTTCCATCGTCCCAAAATGATGACCCTTCAACTTCATTTTCAACTTAGATAAGAGGCAGAAATCACACGGAGCTAGATCTGGGCTGTATAGAGGATGTGGAAGTACTTGAATGTGTTTCTTCGCCGGAAATTCTATAACTGAGAGCGCACTGTGAGATGGCGCATTATCATGGTGCAGCACCCAATCGTCTGCAATGTCTGTTCTGATTCGCTGAACTCGTTTTCGAAGTCGTTCCAAGACATCTTTCTAAAAGACGTTATTAACTGTCTGTCCTCAAGGTACAATTCCTTGTGCACAATACCACGGCTGTCGAAAACACAATAATCAGTGTTCTCCTTACACCCTTTTACGTGCTTCGAACGTGAGGAGAATTTTTTTGTGCGCCATTCCGCACTTTGCCGTTTGGTTTCAGGATCGTACTCAAAAACCCATGATTCATCGCCTGTTATAACTTTATCCAAAAAATTGTGCTCCATTTAGAGTCTTTCAAGTATTTTGAACCTGTTCGCTTTCTGCTCCACAGACAAGTCTTTCGGCATTAGTTTTGCCCAAATTTTTCGCATGTGCAGATGATTCTTTAAAATTCTACGAACTGCATTTTTATCCAAACCAGTTTCTTCTGCAATCACTCTGACACTGAGCCGGCGGTCTCTCTCCATCACAGCTCCAACAACTTCCACATTTTCATGGTTTGTTGACGAGATTGGTCTACCACAACGAGGGTCGTCTTTATTTGAAAGCTTTGGGCCACTTAAAAACCATAGTTCTAGATAGAGTGGCATCCCCATAAGCTTCGTTTAAAGAAGCAAGTGTCTTAGTGGCAGACTTCTTACGTTTCACACAGAATTTGATAGCATACCGCTGTTCAACATTTGCCCGCATCGCAAAAACGTAACGAGGATAGAAAACAGGCCCATACACAAAAAGATGTAGTGAAAAAACGTAACGAGGTTAGAACACACGCCCATACATAAACAGATGTAGCACAAAACTGACTTTATAAATCTGTTTAAAACTGGTATAGATATGTAACCTAGGTAACTAGCTACCCACTCGTATACGTCACGGAGCTACATTACTCAGTCGTTCATGGGATATCGGAGTTTTGAGTATTTTGGAACTGATGAAGAGAGTATATATATATATATATATATAGTAGGTGGTATATATATAGTTATAGCATATATATATATATATATATATATATATATATATATATATATATATATATATATATATATATATATATATAATATTTGCTTCCCGTTTTCCTGAAATGGTGATAGAATTGAAACGTTTTAACCAAGGGCTTTTTTTAACGTTTATTTGTGTCGGGAGTAACAAGTTCGCCATGCTTAAACTAGTACATTATCGTACTGTAGTCAGTTGTTAAAAAGCCAGTGTAACGAGTGAGTAGCTTATCACGTCTGCATGCTATCTGTCAAGATTCTCAAAGGCGTGTCATGCTAATTAAATAAGTGCTTAAGAAATTAAATTTAAGTGAATTAGCAAAATAACATCTCTTAAATAATACTGGTTTCTCACGTACCATTTATTAACAGGTAAGATAATATAGCTTACCACCATTCGATATATTTATTACTCTGAGTTTTTAGGAAAATCTTTTCGTGACTTTCGCAACCTACCAGTTATTATCTTGGTGAAGGATCCCAATAATGAGGTCCTTATTTCTCAGGTTAGAATTAAGGTAAGGTTTTTGCTTTTTTATCAGGGCTATGTTACTTATTGGTTTACAATTTTAGAGGCTCAGTTTTATATTCCTATAATAACGTCCGAAAAGTCTCGCTATTTTTTCCTACAGTAGCAAATCTACTCTTTGAGGTTGTTATTGGCATTTCTCCTTCAGGATTGGAAGTCAAAAATCAGTTGTACTTTAAAGCTTCCATTCTTTTTATTTACGAGCGTAGAAAGGATGCAAGTTTTTCAACAATAATTAACCAAACACCTACGTTTTTTCGGCGCCATGCCTCTCTCGGTTCATTTTGCTTTTTGCTGGCCAAACCTCTTTCTCTCGAATAGTTGGGCAATTTAGTTAACATATTCTGTCTCTGCCTAATGTATCCACTCAGACTGCTCGTTACTGCTATACTTTAGGCATCTTCACATCTGCCTCTAATAATCTTCCCTCCCTTGCACCTTTTACGATGGGCCTAAGTCCTTTTAATTTTAAGCAGAAGTCCAAAGTTTGTGGAGCGCACCTATATTATGCCGAAAAAGCTCTTACATGTATTACATGTATACCGGGTGTAGGTGGCATACTAAAAAACTGCATCTCCTACCCTCGTCTTTAAAAAAAAAACGCAAATAATTTTGAGAGTCTCGTGCATTTTTAATTGTTATATGGGCCTCTGTTCCTGCGCTGTTTTAAGACTTAGTTCGTGATTTTTCTCTGTCCCCCTTTGTTGTTTCCGTGTTAGCTGAAAACGCTACACCTATAGTGCCATGGGGAAAAAACATCATACTTTACCATTCCTTCAGCGTGAGTCCCAGTGAACATTTGTAGTTGCAAATGTATTTACACTTTTAGGTATAGATTATTACACTATTTCGATTTTATTATCGAATGTGGGCGAAAACTCAGTTTGGATTCTACTACCAGCTTTAAAGCTCCTACTCGGATTTTTGATGTCACTGTCCCATATTAAATTTTTAATACTGGTTAACGAAATCCTTGTGTTGATCAACTTTTGAATGACTTTCCGTCACTTACACATCCACCTTAAACCTTTTGCAACGTTCTCCTACTGATTTTAAAGTGTTTTACATAATAGAGTCAAGAGATCTTCCTCCTGTATACGCCACAGTTAGGCGTGTTTCCGAGGATAAATTAGCTGTTGTTAAAAATAAATTTACAATTTTATTACAATCTGGCGTTATTCGTCCCCCAAAGTTTTCCTGGGCGTCGCTGCTTCATCTCGTCTACAATAAGGCACCGGGAGAATGGAATCCTTCTGGGGATTGTAGGGCCCTTAACGCTGTAAATAACCCAGATCGTTATTTATCGTTTATTCACAGTCTTAATGTCGTCTAAATTGCATCGTGTTCAATTTACAATAAAGCCGACCTTCTCCGGGAGTGCAATAAAATCCTTACTCATCATGACGATATTGAAAAGACTTTCATTATTACAAATTTTGGCCTTTCTTTACATGCCTTTTGGACTCCGTAATGTTGAAGCAATCTTTCAGAGGTTCATGGACTCCATTTTTAGAGATGTTTCTTAATTTTTTTTTTTCATCTTCTGAACACTGGTAAATTGCCAACCTTCGTCAGGTTTTTCAACTCTGACAGAATCACCTATTGTGTATAGCTTCTTCTAAATGTACATTATTTTTTTAAAGGATTTATTGTTTCACTTACTAGTCTTATAGCTCCTATGTCAAAGCAAACTCAAATAGCTTCTTCTAAATGTACATTATTTTTTTAAAGGATTTATTGTTTTACTTACTAGTCTTATAGCTCCTATGTCAAAGCAAACTCAAATTTCTGCATAATCCAAATCCTTCGGATTACTCTTCAATCACTCTGTTCAAGGTTTTTATTTATCGGATTTTCGCCTAATTTCTTCTACATTGCTTATCCTCTATCTGAGCTTATAAAAGCTAGCCCTTTGAAGTCTTCTATTCTGTCCTAGACTCAACAAACTTCACGAGCCTCCTAGGATATTAAAAACGTTATTGCTTCAAAAACTACTCCGCAATTTGCTCACCTTGATGTAATGCACCTCCAAATGGTCACTGAAACCTCTCAAGACGCCATAGGGGATGCGTTGCATCAGATGGTAGATGGCACTCTTCAGATCGATATTTATGGTAAAAATTTAACCGAATCTCATCACAAATATTCCAATTTTGCACCGTTTTACGTTTTACACCTTCCCTGGACGAGAGAAATGTTATTTTATGTACTGATCATAAACCTCTTCAGTTTTTTTATAGCCGTATTCCTGCTGAGTGATCAATAACATCATTTTTTTTTCCTAACAGTATGTTTCTTTCATGGTCCTTATTAAAGTTCTGAAATGTTGTAGCTGAAGCTCTCTCTCTCTCTCTCTCTCTCTCTCTCTCTCTCTCTCTCTCTCTCTCTCTCTCTATTTCTTTGGATTCTGTAGACTACGAGATCCAGATGATGAAATAGTTCTTCATCGTCCTAAGCCTAGGTCTTTTTTTCTTCCATGGCAATCTCTTTTTATTGTGTTGTCTCCATTAGTTATCCTAGATCATTCGTTCTTAAGCCTATCAGGCAACAGAACTTAATAAGCTCTATGGTATGTCTCATCGAGGCGTGAAAGCTTTCCTTCATTTAGAAACACTATTTCCATCCAAATATCATGAAATATGTGTCATTAATGTAAAAAAAAAGTACACGAAACTTTGTCTATCCCCTTGAGATTCCATCTTAACGTTTCGGAAAGTTTATATAGATATCGTTGGTTCTTTTCCGACCTCCGACCGCGTCTCCTCCTGAAAGTCCTTCTGTTTTGTTAAAATGTCTCCTTACATACCTCGATAGGACCATAAAATGGATGGGAGTTTTCCTGTTCAAAATATAACTGAGAAACTCATTTCAAACGTCTTTCTTAATCAGGTATCCAGGGTTGGTGTTCCCTTGCACAATACAGATTAGCAACTCCAATTTGAAAAATTAATTTATGAGTTATCTCCTATCATTGGTTTTCATCGCTTGAGGACCTCGGCTTATCATCCCCAATCCAATGGCATTATAGAGCAATTTCATTGGACTTTAAAAAGCTTTTGTTATCAAAAAGATATAAGTGGTTATTATCTCTTTCCATGGGCCTTCTCAGTCTTCGATGTATCCCTAACGATTCCAGTTATTCTCCTTTTCAAGCTGTTATTGGAAAAAAAACTCCTTTATACCCTTCCCCCCCGATCTTTTTTGCTACCACACCTTTTTTCTAAAAGAGGATTTTGACGCTTTTATGAAAAGTTTACTGCTTATATGAAAGAGCTTGATTTCGCCCACTTCCACCTTTACATACTGCTGATGATTTATTTTATTTCTGAAGCATTGAAAACGTGCTTCCATGTATACATCCATGGCGATCGAATTTAGAATACATTAGAAGTGTCCTAGACAAGTCCATTCTTGGTTTTCCAACTGATACCATCGACATCTAAAGATTCAATTGCCTAATAAGAGATCTGACATTGTCTCCATTGGCTGTTTAAAACCTGTATATATGTCCTCAGATATGAAGTTGGATACAGCTTCTTCAAGTTTGTTTCCTCCTACTACTTCCCATCGGGTGATACATCTTCCGCACCTGTTTCCTAAAGTGAGTTCTTTTTCTTCCATTTCTGATAGGTTTCCACCTCCCAATCTGTTGCTCCTCAGAAAGGTGCGTCTAGTTTCAAAGTCCACCAAAAATAAGAGTTCTCGTCATCGTTCCCTTTGCCATTAAACCTTCTGTTCGTTACTTTTAAATTAACTCCGCGTTTACGAGGGGACTATTATAGTGCTCCCGCCTTTCGCAATTGTTGGGGAATTGATTTTTACGTTTATTCCTGTCGGGAGTACGAAGTTTGCTATGCCTAAGCTCGTACATCATCGTATTATAGTTATTTATTAAAAATCAAGCGAAACGAGTGAATAGTGTATCACGTCTATGTGCCACATATCAGGTTTCTTTGACGCGTGTGATACTAATTAAATAAAGTGCTTAAAAAATTAAAACCAAGCGAATAACATATCTCTTGAATAATACCTGTTGTTTCCCCTGTACCATCTATTAAAAGGTAAAATAAAATAGCATATCACCTTTCAGTATATATATATATATATAGAGAGAGATATATAGAAGAGTATATATATATATATATATATATATATATATATATATATATATATATATATATATATATATATATATATATAGGTTACATCATTGCAATTCTTTAAAAAAAATTACTATACTTTTTAAAACTTATATTTCATGGATATGCAAACCTACGAAAAAAGCACTTCCGCGACGGTTTAGAAACGTGGGACTGTTTCGAAAATGCAGTTTATAGTTCCAGCCCACTGTGTAACATAAATGTAAGTTACTTTGTTGATTGTTTTTTTTTTTTTTTTAAATATAATTTTTTTGGTACTGGTTCCGAAAATAAGGTCTAAATGTTCCCACAGGCTCTAATATTTTTTAACCGATATATTTATTTTTATTTTTATTTTTTTAAATATATTTTGTAAACACACAAGATGTATTTTTTTTTTTAAATTTAACAAAATGATTTATTTTGTGGTTTGTCTTTTATAATGATAAAAAAAAAATCTTTAAATTCAGCAGTTTTTCCTATGATTCGTTTATGTCAATGCGATGAATCTTAATGGCAAAGGTATTCTCGCAAGGAGAAAGTTTCCTAAATCAGTGATGATAAAATAAAGAGGGATAAGATATTTGTCGAACCACAAATAATGAGATAATGAAGGAATAAAATTATGATCTTGCTTGAATGAATAATCTTTGAGAAAAAGTGTTTAAATAATTTAAATAAAGTACTGAGCCTAATATATAAATAATTATAAACAAAAAAAATGTCACCTGGTCTTTTCAAGTTCTTGAAATTTATTGAGCTCAGGGATATATATATATATATATATATATATATATATATATATATATATATATATATATAGGGAGGGGGAAGCAAATATATATATATATATATATATATATATATATATATATATATATATATATATATATATATATAAATAAATCATTTTTTATTTTTGAATTATAATAAACCTTTTCCTCAAAACCTTGGACATGTAATTGACGAACATAGCAAATGGTTCACGGTTGAAATGGGATCCTAAGGAAATATAACTCAAAAATACCTACTGATTCCTGTTAGATTACCTCAATAATGAACTGTTCATAGTTAATTATAGTTAAAATTCTAATAAAAATTTAATTCCCTTTAGTACGTTTCTGACATATGTACTATATTGTTTGTAAAATATTTAATCGATTAAGAGAGAGAGAGAGAGAGAGAGAGAGAGAGAGAGAGAGAGAGAGAGAGAGAGAGAGAGAGAGAGAGAGAGAGAGAGAGAGAGAGAGAGAGAGAGAGAGAGAGAGAAAAGAAGAGGAGAGTGGGTGAGAAAGAGGAGAGAGAGAGAGAGAGAGAGAGAGAGAGAGAGAGAGAGAGAGAGAGAGAGAGAGAGAGAGAGAGAGAGAGAGAGAGAGAGAGAGAGAGAGAGAGAGTTATTTAAGTAGTTTTTTTATATAATTAAAATCGTGTCTCCGTAAAAACAACTTTATTTTATTTTCAGGATGCATCACAACAGGTGAGCTGCCTACAATGCAGCTTCATAATTCAGTAGTGGTAGGAAATATAATTTGTATGATACATCATTTGAAACATAAATAATCATCCTATTCCGTCTTCTCATATTTCCATATATTGAACTACGACTTCAACCAATATATATATATATATATATATATATATATATATATATATATAAGTATATATATATATATATATATATATATATATAGATATATATAAATATATATATATATATATATATATATATATATATCTATATCTTATATATATATATATATATATATATATATATATGTATATATATATATAGAAGTTTCTCATATATCTATATATATAAATCTAACAAGATATATATATATATATATATATATATATATATATATATATATATGTCACGTTACGAGAACGCCGAGGTTGAGAATTTGAGCTTCATCACCCACGATCGGCTAAAAAGACTGCATCAAATATCTATCGCCTAAATTATGGAAAGATTTATTATTTTATCAATTTATTGCATCTTCATTATTTTTTTCAATAAGGATATTACTGTTAAAATTTATCCATTTATTACCATTATTATTATTTTTTCAAGGAGCAGAATGAGGTTAGAACTCTATATATTAATTTTGATCAGTATTGCGATTTCTGCGCTAAAAATTATTTATAAACTTAACTTTAGTTTTGTATGCAAAAATATACTTTATTTGGTAATCTGACATCCAGATATATATATATATAATGTTAAATTATGTATAGGGCTTTTTGCCTAATCACTCGTGCTAATAATATCTTTAAATATTTTATAGTAGTATTGCTGATTGATCAAAAGCTCACTTCATTCGCCTTGTAATACTTTCTCTTCAGAATTGAATTATTAGAACTTAAAAGGAATAGATCTTCTTACTAAACAGTGAGATCATTAATCCCTAGACAAACAGAATTAGATCTTATTTACAAGAACCAGCAAGAAGCAAATTGGCCCTTCTTGACAAATTGGTTGGCCTGGCCTGTCCGAAAAGTTCTACTTTTCTCCTGACTCTTTGTATAACTATTCTCAACGATGGACCTACAAGCGATAGTAAATAGCCAAGGATCTTGGCCTTAAGAACAAAGAAGCTGTAGAGTTCATCAAAGAAAGGGAACGCTTTCGCCGAAGAAGCCGAACGCAAAGCCATCCTAGGGGAAAAGAGATTCAAGCTAAGAAAGACGAGGACGAACGTCGAGCTATCCTTAAGAAAGAAGAGATTCAAGCTAAAGCTGTCCTTAGGGAAAAAGAGATTCAAGCAAAAAAGACGAGGATGAACGTAATAGAGCAGAAGCCGCGAGCGCATAAGAAGTCATGAACTGGAACGTATCAGACTTCAAGCGCAATAATTACAACCACTCGTTGTAAACAACGGTGGCAACGGTCATCTCAACGCTAAAGTATCTAATCTAGCACCATCAACGAGGCCACCGACGAAATGGATGCCTATATTCAAAGGTTTGAGAATTATGCTACAGCCTCTAGATGGGATGCCGGCTTGTGGTCATTATATTTAAGTGCACTCCTTACTGGACGCGCTCTATCCGTATTTAGTAAACTCCCATCCGAAGATACGACCAACTTTGCTAATCTCAAGCAAGCACTATTGACTCAATATAATTATACGGAGGAGGGTTATCGAACTAAATTTAGGGACGCAAAACCGCAGGGAGAAGAAACTCTTCTTCAGTTTTTGAATAGAATCAAATCTTATTTAACAAAATGGATTCAACTGTCGTCTTTTGACGCAAATTATGAAGGAGTAGTGAACCTAGTCACCTCCGATCAATTTCTAATATCTTGCCCCAAAGATTTATCGGTCTATCTTAGGGAAACTGGACTCTCTGATATAGAGTCACTGGCATCTCGCGCTGATAAATATCTCCAGGCAAGAGGCAGAAAATTGAGTCTCAAAGATCGACACTAGTATACCATTTCTGCCCCCTCTTAACGACAAGGATAAAAGAGGTATAAATCAATATGAGGGCCAACAGATTAATTCCAAAACCTGCGGAAATTGTGGAAAGAGGGGTCATGACCATAAGACCTGTTATTCATCCCGAGACGGAAACGGTAATTTCAAACAAAAGTATGGCAGGAATTATAATCACGATAACAAAACATGGAATTCCGAGACGTCAGGGCCAAAACGAAATTAAAAACGCTGCGACACAGATTATTACCCGCCCCAGGATAACGTTACCGCTTCTTGCTGTTTAATCAACGAAGAGATCGACGACGTACGCAATTTCATCCATGATGGCAAAATCAGTGTGGAAGGTAAATCTATACCTGTAATATCCCTGTCGTGTCGACAAATGTCAAAAGACGAAAACCGAATGCCCGTTACATATGGAAAGGTAAACGGTCAGCGTGTCAACGTTTTAAGGGACACGGGATGTAGCGGCGTAATTGTTAAACGTAACTTCGTCAATGAAGAACAACTTACAGGGAACTTCAAGAAAATGTTACTTATCGACAATACTTTAAGGATAGCACCGGAAGCGCAAATTTTTATCGAGACGCCATTTTATACAGGAGAGGTAGAAGCACTCTGTTTGGATGACGCACTGTATGATCTAACGATTGGAAACATCGAAGGTACCCTCGGACCCGAAGTCATCGACGTTGAAAAAAAGGTAGCGGTGGACTCTAAAGATGCTACTAGCAATGATTATGGAAATGAGATGACCAGTGTCAGGAGTATCCAGGGAGACGACCCTGTTATCTGTAACAATGACGAGTCGGTAAAGCCCGCCTGCGCCTTAAACGAGGTGAATCGACAAAACGAACCCATCGGAAGTAGTTTAAAGCACTGACGAATCAAATCCAGATGCTTGTAGAAGGAATGACTCCGCCTTACATCCTTTTAAAATGAGGTTATCTACGGAACAAGGGTTGGAGATTAAGAGGAATGAACTATCAGACCTACAAAGGTCCGACGAAACACTTGGGAGAATACGCCACTTAATCTCAGTCGGTGATAGAAGGTATAAAATAGAGAGGAGGGATATATTATATAAGTGTGAAGTCCGTAACGGTATTCAAGAGGAAAAGGTCGTAGTACCGCATAAGACCCTAATGGAATTGGCCCATGACGCGCCTTTAGCGGAACACATAGATCAAAAAAGACCTATGATAGGATAAGGACGTAAATTTATTGGCCGAGGCTTTACGATGATGTCACTAGGTACTGCCGTTCATGTGATATATGCCAAAAAACCTCGAGGAATATAAGAATGGCGGGCGCACCATTAACTAAGGTACCTATAATCAATAAACCCTTTAAGAGGGTGGCCATCGATTTGGTCGGGCCTATAAATCCCCCTTCAAAAGAAGGCCATAAATTTATATTGACGCTCGTTGACTACGGGACACGATACCCCGAAGCAACTCCTCAAAAATATAGATTCCAGGACTGTGGCTGGTGCTTTAGTCGATATCTATAGTCGCCTTGGTATACCAGAAGAGGTATTATCGGACCTTGGAACTCAGTTCGTATCCGGATTAATGAAAGAGGTCTCGAAAATACTAAAGATTAAGCAGATGCATACTTCCCCCTATCATCCAATGGCAAACGGACTTTCCGAAAATTTCAATGGCGTGCTAAAAACAATACTGAGAAGATTGTGTGACGAACAGCCGAGACAATGGCCAAAAAATATTAATCCTCTATTGTTCGCCTATAGGGAGGCACCGCAAGCAAGTACAGGTTTCGCGCCATTCGAACTCCTTTACGGTAGGACTGTACGCGGACCGATGAAGATTCTAAAGGAACTGTGGCTGAAAGAAGTGGATCACGGTGTGGAAAATACCTATCAATACGTATTCAAGTTAAGAAAGAGATTAGAGGAAACTCTGAAGATAGCCAAGGAAAATTTGGAGAGGTTTTCTCGCGACAGATATAAACATCATTATGATAAGGGAGTAAGATGCAGAAACTTATTGCCAGGGGATAAAGTTTTAGTGCTGTTGCCGACCACTTATAATAAGCTGTTGATGAGGTGGAAGGGACCATACGCTGTCGTAGAAGCAATTGGTGGCTGTAATTATAAGATAAAATGTAAGGAGAAGGTAAAAATTTACCACATTAACCTGCTAAAAAATATGTGGAAAGAATCGAAGAGGCAAATCCTGAGAACGCGGATTCAACACTGGCCGCTGTTGGAATACTGGAGGACGACGATGAGGATTCTTTCGATCTCCCGGGTGGAATTATGGGGGGGCGAATTAGCGAGGAAGCCAGTGAAGTCATCATAGATAAGAATCTTTTGGAGCAAGAAAAGGAAGAGGTGAAAGTGATGCTGCGCCGCTTTACAAACATATTTACCGATAAACCAGGGTGTTGTAGGAATTCCAAACATAGGATCATACTCACTAGCAGCGATCCTATAAAATCTAAACCGTATGCCTTACCTTATTCGGTTAGACCGCAAATCAAGACGGAAATTCAAGATATGTTGGATTTAGGCATAATACGGAAATCAGACTCGCCCCCTTACGCTTTCCCCATCTTTGTGGTAAAGAAAAAAGATGGGTCAAACTGGGTATGCGTCGATTATTATAGGAAGTTGAATGATATAACGATTTTTGACCCGGAGTCAACGACCACAGTGGAGGACTTGTTCTTCCATTTTGCTAAGGATAAATTCTTTTCGAAGTTCGATCTTTCGAAAGGGTATTGCCAAATCCCGATCCATAAAGAAGACATTCAGAAAACGGCGTTTGTAGTCCATGAAGGACATTACGAGTTCCTTAGGATGCCCTTCGGTTTAGTTAACGCCAGTGCAACACTTACAAGGGTATTAAGGAACGTAATCGGGGATATGCAATTCACAAAATGTTAGTATTGACGATATCATCGTGCATACCCAAGACTGGAAAACTCACGTTAGAGAGTTGGAGGTCCTGTTTACCCGACTGGGTGATGCCGGATTTACGGTAAAACCCTCCAAATGTGTTATAGGATCAGGAAGCGTAGAGTTCCTTGGCCATAAGTTGAGCTACGGTTATAAGGGTTTACAGAAGGAAAACGTGAAGAAAATTATGCTATGAGACCTACGACTAAAACAGAGGTAAGATCTTTTCTCGGCCTAACCGGGTATTATAAGGCCTTTGTTCCAAATTATGCATCAATCGCGTGTCCATTATTTGATCTACTCAAAAAAGGGAGCCCTAGAAAGGTTATGGGAGGATAGCCATCAAAAGGCGTTCGAAGTCTTGAAGATCATGCTTACAACTTCCCTGTTTTACGGCTACCTGATGCGAGTAAAGGATTCGTTATACAAACTGACGCGTCGCAAGAAGCTATAGGCTCTTGTCTCTTGCAAGAGTACGAAGATGGAATATTCCCGGTGGCTTATGCTGGAAGGAGGTTATCCGAAACTGAAAGAAGATGGAGTACTATCGAAAAAGAAGGTTTGGCATTAAAGAATTGAGAACATATATATAGATCAATCTAACAAAACCAGATCATTATCCATATATATATGTAAATTGTTGAGTTGAGGCAAACAGATATATTTCATTTAGATAAATCATCATAAACCGTGCAAACCGGAAGATGAATGATAGCCGATTTTTTATCCCGGCAGGTTAATTAACGACATAGAAGCATCATATCCCAATGTCGTCTTAGAAATTAAAATAATGGTTACGAGAAACGTCGAATGAGAATTTGAGCTTCATCACCCACGATCGGCTAAAAAGACTGCATCAAATATCTATCGCCTAAATTATGGAAAGATTTATTATTTTATCAATTTATTAGTAATATCATTATTATTCAATAAGGATATTAATGTTGGAACTCTTATCAATTTATTAGCATTATTATTATTTTTCAACAAGGATATTAATGTTAGAACTCTATATATTAATTTTGATCAAGTATTACGAATTCTGCGCTAAAAATTATTTATAAACTTAACTTTAGTTTTGTATGCAAAAATATTATAATTTTATTTGGTAATCTGGATACCGTCCAGATATATATATATATATATAATGTTAAATTATGTATAGGGCTTTTTGCCTAATCACTCGTGCTAATAATATCTATTAAATATTTTATAGTAGTACTTTGTCTTTTCATCAGAAGCTCACTTCATTCGCCTTGTAATACTTTCTTCAGAATTGAATTATTAGAACTTAAAAGGAATAGATCTTTATCTTACTAAACAGTGAGATCATTAATCCCCTAGACAAACAGAATTAGATCTTTATTTACAAGAACCCGCAGGAAGCAGGTCGTTATTTACTCGAAAAGATATATATATATATATATATATATATATATATATATATATATATATATATATATATATATATATATATATATATATATATATATATATATATATATATATATATATATATATATATATATATATATATATATATATATATATCACAACTCCACAACCCTGGTTAACACCTAACAAAGATGCGCAATTCACTCACAAAATTAAATAAATAAAAACTTACATGGTGGGGTTCTTCCTTTTTAATTGAAGAAAATATAGTTATAATATTAAATACTTGATACATAACTATCATTAAGAAACTATTAATATAAAATTTAATATCACTAGAAACATAATATAAAAATACGGCAATTTTATTTGCTCTATTTGTCTTGAATGTCGAATTAGACTTCAATTCAGAACATAGAAAAATGGATCCAAGAGAGAAAAATATTTTAACAATATTAATTTGTTGCATATGAATTTAGGAAGTAATAAGTAAATAATTTTCCAAATTATATTCTACAAAGTAATTTTGTAGAAAGTAAAATGTGCATCCACGTCAATGACACTGTCAAAATGAGATAAAACCAAAATATCAATTTCACAGACATCTCTTTAATACCATACTCGTATTCAAATTATTTTAGGTAAATTCGTCAATAAACGTATAAATCAATAAAGTCTGTTATCGAATGCAATGTTGAAAGTCTTTGTTATTTTTTTTACATTCAAAGTAGCTTTAATTACAACACAAAAGCGAAAATAATAGTTTTTCATGCAAAATATTTAACAATGTCAAAAAATAATTTCAATTATATAAAAATTTTAACTTTACATTCAGAATCGTATATTAAAAGCGCTAATAATATTTAAATTAGCCACAACAGTCCTATCGATTTTTTTTTTTTTAATAATTACCTTTCTAACGAAAGCTAATAACTGCTTATATGATGGTTTTGGTGACAACAAACTTTCAAGTTAGTCACTTTGCCAATATTTGCTATTTAAAAGGGCGACAACAAATTTTACTGGCCTAAATTTTGACTAACAGCTACAGTATGCAACAAATTAGATAATTTATTACACTAGAAAACCAAAGATTGTAACCATAAATCTAAAAAACAAATATGGATTTAAACTAATTCAGAAATAGTGACAAAGTGATTTCTTGAAAGCGTATAAAGTTTATTAAAAGTGATATTATCTTGATAGAAAATACTAAGAGGTGCTTCCTACTAATTTTTTGGTCGTCACCTCTCTTTGAAATTTTTTTCATTTCTTGCTCTTCTAAAGATACGACTTGTTTGACGCCGTTCTCTGGATTCTTTTTCTTAGACCATTCAGTCTTTACTTGTTGGAACTGATTTTTCAGCTCTTTAATAAAAACAAACTTATTCAAAAGACTTATCGTTATTTCTTAACTATAACTTTTAATTAAAAATAAATGAAGAATTAACGGACAAAATGTTTATCTCCTAAAATGAAAAAAAAATTTGCACTAATATGTAATGTGATTTTATTACATTTATGCATTCAATAAAATTCAAAATTTTCTTTTTAAAAAAACAAAAAAAAATGCTGATGTATTTTTAGTTTAAGAAGCTGCAGTTTGTCTGTAAAAACAAAGCTTTTGCAAAAAACATAGGCAATGATCGTCTTTTGTCATCAGATCATCCGTCGATTACAAAGAACGTAACACAAAACAAAAGTGTTTTTTTTCATCACATACACGTATTGCGTTGCTCTCCTTGCTTAAAATTACAAGTCCTTTATAAAATTAAAACAAAAATCTAAAATATTTACTAACCTCCGAAAGCTGTTTGTTTTTGCAAATCTGCGGCTGATTTTATAGATACCGTTGTTAACATTGCTGGTTTTTTAACACAAGAGTACCATGCTATTTTGGGTTGATCATCTGTTAGCTCCCTTTTTGAAAATAAAAAAATTTCATTAATGAAACTGTAAAGTGTATTTTAACTTCAATTCATGATACATTTACCTCCCCCCCTTTCAATCTCCTAAATTTAATTAAGAGTGTCCTAAATATAACCAATACTTTATGTATAACGAAATAATTTGGCTTTTTTGGCTCCTGTTTGAAACCATAGTTGCCTTCCCGCGCAAACATTATGACTCAAATATGACAAATTATGAGTTATCCTGTTTTTGTAAAACTTTATGAAAAGTAGTGACGTCACATCAGGATGGATCACTCATCCTCCCAACCAACTATAAACTTATAAGACTCCCGCGAGTAGGCTAGTATACCCGTTGTTTATAAATATAAACATTGACTCCGGGAAAGCTTTTGTAATACAAAAATTTTTCTTGGATTGCATAAAATTTCATATGTAATTTCTTTAAAAACATTATGAATAGCTTAGCATTCCACCAATCATTGAAGCCATCATCAGTGGCGCATCCAAATTCGAATCCATCAAAATCCATCCAATCCAATCCAATCCATTCCAATTCATATGTGTACATGAACGCAACTATCATCACTTAAAGCCGATTACAATACCATTTGATAATATATTACATGTAACAAAAATAATAATCATCATCCCCATGGATCCCTATAGATTAAGGCAGAGGTGCGCAATCCTGCACAAGAAACTGGACAGTTAAGAAAAAGAATATGATCTATGTTGAAAAGATGTTATCCTTCCCTCATACCCTTCAGTCCGAGCCTATCGCAGCCAAAATCAACCCTACAGCTTAACACACTACTATAGACCCCACTGTGGTATCTCATCAATATCAAATGTCAAGGTTCATCCCCTGAGTCAGGCCTGTAACCATACCCTCTCACAAAACCACTCCATTTACTCCTATTACGCACCATTCTTCTCGCTTCTACTAAATTCACACTCCTTTCCTTAAACATTCTTTTATTGACTCAATCCACTTTTTCTTAGGTCTCCCAACCGGTTGCCTTCCCCCATACTCACCATTATACAACCTCTTAACCAATCGACTACCATCAATCCTTTCTAAATGACCAAACTACTTCAATACACCCTCATTTATTTTCTCATTCACTTCTTTCTTCACACCACACAATTCAATAATAATAATAATAATAATAATAATAATAATAATAATAATAATAATAATATAATAATAATAATAATAAAAATAAATAATAATAATAATAAAAAAAATAAAAAATAATCAATATATATATTATATATATATATAGATATATATTTATATATATATCATATATATATTATATATATACATATCTATTATATATATATCTATTATATATATATATATATATATGTAATTACTTGGCAAATCAGGAATCTTTAGAGGTAAAAAGACGAAGTAGATATTTCTCAGTTTCGTTTGGCTTAAAAGTTGTTGGAACAATTACTAACGGCCTCTCTTCAATTGCTTCTCTAAGAATATAGACCTTGTCTGATATAATACTGACGTAGCCACAGGTTCATGATGGTATGCAACACGGTAACGCCTATTCGCCCTCCACGTGTATAAATATTCAGATAAATAATTAAACACTAAAACATTAAAAGTATAGAGACAGTAAGAAGCCACATGAGTCTATCGAGACTGTCCCAGTCAAATAGAGTAACAACATGGTCGTGCAAAACCCACACGACACCCTATCACTTAATTGAAGATAGAGACAGTAAGAAGCCACAAGAGTCTATCGGAGACTGGTCCCAGTCCAACTAAGAGTAACACATGGTCGTGCAAATCCCACACAGCACCCCAGGGCTTGTCAATTGTCACGTATAGAGACAGTAAGAAGCCACATGGGTTTATCGAGACTGTCCCAGTCAACTAGAGTAACAACATGGTCGTGCAAAACCCACACAGCACAATAGGGCTTGTCAATTGTCACGTATAGAAACAGTAAGAAGCCACATGAGTCTATCGAGACTGCCCCAGTTAACTAGAGTAATAACATGGTCGTGCAAAACCCACAGCACCCTTGGGCTTGTTAATTGTCACGTATAGAGACAGTAAGAAGCCACATGAGTCTATTAGACTGTCCCAGTCAGCTAGTCGTGCAAAAAACACACAGCACCCTTGGGCTCGTCAATTGTCACGTATAGAGACAGTAAGAAGCCACGTGTGTCTATCGAGACTGTCCCAGTCAACTAGAGTAACAACATGGTCGTGCAAAACCCACACAGCACCCTTGGACTCGTCAACTGTCAAGTATAGAGACAGTAAGAAGCCACATGAGTCTATCGAGACTGTCCCAGTCAACTAGAGTAACAAAATGGTCGTGCAAAGCCCACACAGCACCCTACATACTATAAATTAACTAAGCTATATTATGTATACTCTAGGGTCAGGACAAAAGTGATAATAATGAATTAAAGTACACTACCTGTAACCATTGGTGAGCTAATGCCGGTTCGTGCGCACTAGTCAATGCATACAGGTAGTCTATTTATTTATATTTTTAAGGAAAGCGAACCTGTAATTAACTCTTTTGTTTATTTAATCAAACATAAGTACGAACAGGCAGTTAACTTGTCTGACTAAGCCGGGAACATGTTGTTAGAATTTGGGCAGCTAGGCTGCCTGCAATTGAATTACGATTTAAGAAATATTTCTTTTTTATAATCATGATAAAAGCCAATAAATATTACTTAATGCTGAAACAATGCTAGGATTAGTTACACGAGAAACTGAGAGTAATTGGTTATTGCTAACTGTGTGTGGAAATATTTCGTTATTTTTCTATCCATGAAAACCGAACCATTATATAGAATTCTCTAATTTATAATATAATATAATAAATACATGGGAATAGGAAGTTTTTCTGGAAGGAAACGAGAAAGGTTAAGCATGAGAGTAAGGAGGATCTGCTTAGAATAATGAATGGGGATGGTGCTTTCTTAACTGATACAATAGATGTGAGAAGAGTGTGGAGGGAACACTTCAAAAATCTGCATAACATTGGCAGTAATGAAGAGGTGATAGTAAATGTATGTGGGTTTGTTGATGCAAGATGAAATAGGTAACTTTGGGAATGAAGTAATTAGTAGGGATGAGGTAATGGGTAGAGTGAGAAAGTTGAAGAATGGTAAATCTGCAGGCATAGATGGAAATAATGGTGAAATAATCAAGAATGGAGGCGAGATGGTGATTGAATGGATTTGCAAGTTGTGTACACAAAGGCGTTTATGGAGGATATAGTTCCGAGAGATTGGAGGAGAGCAGTAATAATACCCTTATATAAGGGTAAGGGGGATAAGGAGAACTGTAGGAACAATAGGGGAATTAGTTTACAGAGTGTTGTAGGGAAGATATATGCTGGTATTTTGAATGAAAGAGTACGTCGAGTGAATGAAGGACTGATTGGTGAAGAACAAAGCATTTAGAAGTGGTAGAAGACGTATGGATCAAATTTTTACATTGAAACAAATGATTGAGAAAATTAGAGAAGAATAATAAATTGTACTTAGGTTTTATGGATTTGCAACAGGCGTATGACAGTGTTAATTGGGAAGCTCTGTGGCAGATGTTAGTGATATATGGTGTTGGTGGTAGGCTTCTGAATGGAATCATAAGTATGTATGACTATACTGAAGAATGTGCAAGAATAAATAGAGCCGAAAATAATTGGTTTAATATTAATAGCGGAGTGAGGCAGGGATGTGTTATGTCTCCTTGATTATTTAATTTGAAGGTTTATGAAGAATTAGAGGTGGGGGCGGCAGGGGAAGGTGTTAGAATAATGGAGAATGGAAGAGAGTGGAGGGTGCCCTGCTAATTGTATGAGGATGATCTGATTTTGTATGGTGAATCTGAAGAGAGTTTGAGAGGATTGGTAGATTAGTTTGGCACTGTGTGTAAAAGGAGAGGTTTGAAAGTAAACGTAGATAAAAGTAAGGTTATGGTAGTGAGTGAGGAGAGTCCGCGGTGTGAAGTCATGATAGATGGTGAGCAACTGGAACAAGTATCTGAATTTGAATAGATGTAGGATGAAAAGGGAACGGATAATGCAGAATGTAGTAGGAAAGTTGTGAATGGCAGGAAGGAGGCTGGTGCAATTAAATCATTGGTGGATGTGAAGGAACTAAGTCTTGAGTGAGCAAGGGTTTTGCATGAGGGTATGCTGTTACCTGTGTTAACGCATAAGTAGTGAAACTATGGTCTGGAATAAGAGGTAGATCTTAAGGTAAAAATGTTCAGACTCAGACTCCAGGGGCGTGTTAGGTGTGAGAAGAATTGATAAAATGAGGAATTAACGCATTAGGAAGTTGTGTGGTGTGAAGAAGGGCGTAAATGAGAGAATAAACGAGAGTACATTGAAATGGTTTGGTCATATGGAAAGGATGGATAATAGTCAGTTGGTTAAGAGGAAGTATATTGGTGAGTGTGCTTGAAATCGACCAGTTGGGAGACCGAAATAAAAGTGGATTGAATCAGTAAAGGAATGCCTGAAAGAGAGGAATGTGAGTTTGCCAGAGGCGAGAAGAAAGGTGCATAATAGGAGTGAATGGCGGGGTTTTGTGAGGGGGTATGGTTGTGGGCTTTGCTTGCCAGGTGATGAACACCACATTGACAAGATGTCAGCCTCGGTCTCGTGAAGCCTCAGGGTGGATTTTTCTGATTGCGACGAGTTCTCACTGGGGGCATAAAGGGGACGGTAAAAGGGGGGTGGCTTTCTTTTCGACTGGCGGCATGCTCTTCTACTATTTTTCTGTTCCGGTGTATGCTACGCATCTCATTCCCAATCTGGGGATAGGAGGAAGATAATAATAATAATAATAATAATAATAATAATAATAATAATAATAATAATAATAATAATAATAATAATAATAATAATAATAATAATAATAATAATCATTGTAATAAAAATAAATAAAAATAACAATAGCAATGACAATAATAAAACTTTCAATCGTTGTCGACTTTCATTTACATACACAAAAATATAATTAAGCAGAGGTAAGAATATTTTTTGTAAACTAAAACTCTTATTAGTATTCAAAAAAGTGCACTGAGACACTTCTTAAAATAAAACAAAAAAACAACAATTATAAAGAAATTTTATCAGGGTAGTGAGGATAAGTGAAGCAACAGAAATAAATAAACTCTGAAAAAAGAGTAAATGCACAAAATAAAAACAAATAAAAAATGTAAATCATTTTAAATGTCTCTAAAATTAGACCGTTTTCGTTTTTGTCATTTGCGCTTACGCTCGATAAGAAATGCTTACCCAGTTTTAGCACGAGTTTCGTGCATAAACGAACGCGATTTCTCATTAAAGTCACTTTTGTTTACAAACAATTGGAATCAGCTGTTGTGATGGAGCACGTGGTTTTGGAATAAACAGAAATAAAAAACAACAAATAATTCATATTACAAATAACTGATCAACTATTGTGATGAAGTTTATCGATTTGGAAGAAATTAGATTTATTTAAAGCTAATTTTATTGAATTAAACATTCATCAATTCAAACGGGCCAACCACGCCACCATCTTGTTTGTTTACATTTTTTCGTAAGAACGTGCGAAATTCGGAAAGCACGGAAAATAGCAACCCTACAGAATTATGGAAATTATATGGTGGACATTATTCACGATTTTGCGCTAAGTTTAACAAACTTGAGCATTTCGTAAACACAAATTCAAAAACGAAAACGGCTTTAACTTTGTTAAGGGCTTAGAAGGAGGAAAAAAGGAAAATGAGTATGAGAAAGAAGGAGTAGAAGAAAGAGGAGGAAGAGGTTGAGAGAGGTGGGGGAAAGAAGAATAAAAAAATAAGAGGATGAAAAAAATAAAGATAAGAAGGACGAATGAAGAAAAAATCCTTATATATATATATTATATATATATATATATATATATATATATATATATAATATATATATATATATATATTATATATATATTTATATTATATATTATATATATTATATATATATAATATATATATATATATATATATATTATAGTAAGCGACGGAAATTAGTTCAACAATATGAATTATGTATTTAGCATATTACATATTTAATTAAAACAAATTTTTAGTAACAATAGCTTTTCGCCTAAATCAACGCGGCCCTCTTTCAGTTGTTTCTTAAGCAAACTAAAATATAAAATGTAAATTAGATTAATAAAATATTTCAAATCATTGTAGTTTTTGTTTTTAAAGATTTGAAACAAGGTGAGTAAGTTTAAAATGTTTGTTTAGATGGGATCTCATTGTGTAGGTATTGGTTTGGTAGTGACATTATCCGTGTTTTGGTAATACAAAAATGATTTCAGAAATTTTTCTAAGGGTGTAAGTTATCAATATGAAAAATGGGTGTCATGTGGTTAATATTCTATGGTGTGATTGTGTGTTGATCTATGAATGGTGAGAGCAGAGTTATGATTGTCAAGTTTGTAGGTCGTATTCATGTTGGTATTTGCGGCGTGGGGAAGTCATGTGTTTCTCCAATATATGTATTATTACAGTTTAGACATGGAATCTTGTAAACACATTGAGGATTGGTAACATTGTTGTGTGTGTGAGGTTTGAGGATTTTTTTGAAAGGTAAAATGTTGGAAGAAGAAATTTGTATGGAATTTGGAAGGAATTGTTTAATATGTTTATGGATAGGTGGGGGTAAAGGGAGAAAAGAAGTGTGAGTTCTGTTTACTGTGTTTTGTGTGTTGTAATAAGTGGATTTGGCTCTGCGTAATGCGGAATTGATGATGTGATGTGGGTAAGATAATTTCAAAAAGGTGGAAAAGATGAAATCAATTTCAGTTTGTAAGTATTTGATAAAGCAATTTCTTAAAGCTCTTAGAAAAAGGGATGATAATGTACCTAATTTTGTGTTGATAGGATGGGATGAGAACCAATGTGTGTAGTAAGGGTTGGCAGTGGGTTTTCTGTAGATGGAAAATTGTAAGGTATTGTCAGTCCAAATCATCAAAGTATCAAGAAATTTACTAAGGCATTACTATAATAAATATTAATTAGCGTCCTAAGCTAATATTAACTTATCTTAACATGCCTGTTAACGACTTATCACAATTAGACTTTAACTTGAGAAAAAAATTCAGGAAATATATGGACTACATGATATTGGCTAATATTAAGAAGATACAACTTAAATTTATACAACGGTGTCTAAAAAATCTAGTCATTCCTAGAACAATGATACCATCTTCTATCAACTACAATAAGCATGAACCTTTCCCAGAAATATTTAGGCACCTCCTGAATAATAAAATTTCCTTTATCAAACTTGAAATTAAATCTACGTTCGGTAAAACCTTCAAAATGTTTAAGGATTTCCAAAACTTATGGTATCTGACTCACCCTAACTCTTTAGCAGAACTCTCGGATTTACTAAATTATGCTCATAATAAAAAGGATGAAATAATTTCAATTAAGAGAACAAATTTAGAAAATAAATTCAACAAAATTTATTATAGCAGTATTTGGACCTCAAGCTCAAACCATGAACAAATTATAAATCTTTCTAATTATCAATTAACTAAAGATCAACAGATACTATTGGGATACGGACTATCGTTTTCTTTACAGCAGAAAGATCCCATAAAAAGGTTCATTACAGACTTTGAATTGTGGAAAAAAATCTAATGCGAACCAACACTATAATTTTGACTTTTTAAAAGGTATAAATAACTTCCAACAATTCTCAACCACTCATATTCTTAATAAATTCCCACACAAAATTTTATGATGGCTCTATCTTCACTTCCTAAGCAATAACACATTATAGTTTACCAGAAGGTCAGGACAAAGGAAACAACATTATTATTCTCAACCACGCACGAATACATATACTAAATGCAACACAATTCTTGATGACAGTAACACATACTCCAAACTCACCACCACCCATTAAAAAACTCCACAAAAACCTCTATCAACAGTAAACTAAAAAACATTCTTTCTCAGATATCCCCTTCTACATAATGAACTAAAATCCTCACTACCCAAACTATCACAATTCTATGGTATCCCAAAGACAACACAAACAAAATACCCCACTCAGACTATCATCTCAATATTCGACTCCATTAACTTACAACTATATCAAAATGGTTTAGCTTAATACACCTCAAAACCCTCATAGGTAACATGTTCTCCTTCACATATAAAAAAACACCGAAGATTTAAAACTCCAAACACAAAAAACATCAAACACTAATACACATAACTTTCTCAGTTCGACGTTGTCTCATTATTCACATCTGTGCCTGTCCCCTTTACACTTTCTCTCTCTAGAACGCATTTCATACTTGAAAATAATTTCATCCTCTCTCATCCCCTTCCCTCTCATCAAACAACTTATCCTCCTCTCTCTTAAACATAAACTAATTTTCATTTTAATAATTCCATTCTACACTGTAAATCTCTCACATGAAATTAACCCTTTCTCCCCCCATCTTAAGCTAACATCTTTTATGGAATTAATTGAACTTTACCATATCCTTCCCCATCCTCTTCCTTCTAATTCCTTCTGGTTTAGATATGTTGATGATGTTTTTGCCGCGGTACCCCTTAACATCAACTCTTTGGATATTCTCACACACACATTAATAACATACACCCTAACATAAAATTTACTATTGAAAATTCCACTAACAATACCCTTCCTTTTCTTGATACTTTGATGATTTTGGACTGACAATACCTTACAATTTTCCATCTAACAGGAAAATCCCACTGCACCCCTTACTACATACCATAATCATTGGTTCTCATCCATCCTACAACAACAAGAATTAAAGGTACATTATCAATGCGTCCTTTTTCTAAGAGGCTTTAAGAATTTTGCTTCCCCTTTATAACTTACAAACCTGAATTGGATTTCATCTTTTTCCATCTTTTTGAATTATACTTAACCCACATGTAATTATCAATTCCCAGTTACGCAGAGCCAAATCCACTTATTACAACACACAAAAAACAAAAAACTGAACTCACACTTCTTTTCTCCTTTACCCCCACCTATCCATAAACATATTAAACAATTCCTTCCAATTTCCATACAAATTTCTTCTTCTAACATTTTACCTTTCAAAAAAATTCTCTCAAACCTCCCACACACAACAATGTTAAACACTTCTCAATGTGTTTACAAGATTTCCATGTCTTAAACTGTATAATAATCTATTATTGGAGAAACACAATGACTTTTCCACGTCCGCAATACCAACATGAAACGACCTTTCAACTTGAACCAATCCTAGACTCGCTCTCACCAATTCATAGATCCACACACAATCACACCATAGATATAAACAACATGACACCCATTATTCATATTGATAACTTACCCCTTAGAAAAATTTCTGAATCTTTTGTATGAATACAGGGAAAATTTCAATCTACAAACCAATACCTACGCTGTGGATCTATCAGTCAGCATTTAACTATCGATTTTTCAAGCATTAGATGCAGAACAAAAAATAAATGATTTTCAAACATTTATTAATCTTAAATTTTAATTTTATATTTTTAGGTCTTTGGAGAACCCAATGTCCAATTATGTGCGTTGATTGTAGCCGGAAAGCTATTGTTACTAATAAATTTGTTTTATTAATATATTATATTACTGGCTTCCGTTAACTCAACTATTCACAGTGATCTTTATTTTTATTCTTTTCCTTCTAACCATTTACTATATACTATAATACTTAGACCTAATACTTCGTCTCCTCATATTAATATATACCACAATGAAAATACTTTCCTAACAGCCTATATTATAATATATAATAAAATTATTAAATTATTATAAGCTGATTCTACATATATCTAAAAATATATTTATATAAAATCATATAATATATTTAAGGATATATTTTAATATATTAATATGTTTTTAAGTTAATCAATTTTATATTATTTATTAATATGAAATAAACATATTTATTTCATATTATAATATGAGTAGGGAATATATCACCTTAGAATTAGGACATAATATAATATATTATAAATCATTTTATTTAAGGTGACTAATTAAGTTTCTAGGTATTATTATATTATCATATGGCGGGACCTTACTATATTACATTAGTTTTCTGATATAAAGAAGGTACAATATTAGACTAAATATAAAATTTAAAAATTATATACTTAATAAAATATATTTGTAAAATTAAATAAATATGTTAAAGTTATTTTTATTGATTTTATAAATATATATTGGTTTTATTATAATCCTGTAATATAATTACACCTTCAAAAATTTTCACTTTAAACAGTTTGATAAAAAAATTCAAGAAACGAAGACTCATATCCATTAAAAATACCTTCATTATATGAAAGCCAATACTAAATTAAGAACTCCCTCTTTCCTCGTTATCTCTCGCGTGTCTCTTTGCATTAACTGAATGAGGACATCGTCTTCTTCTTCTTTCACGTCGAACCTTTTAAGAAAAAAAAATGATTAATAAAAAATGGAGAAAAAATAAAAAGGAAAAATAAAAAGGAATGAATTTATCATGTAATATTTATTTTGTATAGTATAAAGAGGATTTATATTCTTACTTGATTGATTAAATTTAACTATTTTACTTTTATGATATATATATTATACATCATTATGATATATATATTATACAAACACAGTTTTGTTTTCCTAATTTTTAGGTAAC
>JABUQX010014351.1:42500-70000 GCA_015478945.1 Trachelipus rathkii
TTATCGTATCGTGATAAAATAGAGTTATATACATATTGTTATTACATAGTTATATATATATATATATAGTTATATATATATATATATATATATATATATATATATATGAAAATACGATATCAATTTATTAATTTTGTAAAAATATATGTATTTTAGGTTCCTGATTTGGGAGTAATAAACGTTAGATAAGAAAATTCATCTTATATAAGTCAACATACATATACATATATACATATACATATATACATACATATATGCCAGCAAAAGAAAGAAAGAAAGAGCAAGTGAGCATATATATATATATATATATATATGGAGGAGTGATGATAGAAGAGGAGGACAAGAAATAAATTTAAAAATAGCTAAAAATAATAAAGCAATTTAAATAAATCTTCCTATTTCCTAATCCACTTTAAAAGATACAATAATATAATCAGATTGAGAGCAGGAGTGAGCAGCAGGAGAGTGAGCAGCAGGAGAGGAGGCAGAGAAAGGACAGGACATACATACAGCATACATAGCAGAGAAGAGAAATATATATATATATATATATATAGAGAAAGAAAGAAAGATATATATATATATATATATATATTTGTGGAGGAATGTGTGGTGGTGGAAAATGGAATGGAATGAATGGAGGAATGGAATGGAAAGGACAATGGAATGGAAGATTGGAATGAATGGAATGAAGGAATGGAAGAAATGGAAACATTCAAAGGATTGTATATTGGGGTGACTGGCTGTGGGGTAGCAAAGTCCTATACCCACCACTTTAAATGCTGGAGACTGAAGTCACTTCCACATATATGTGAGATGCATACTTGCACAATTTAAAACTAAATTAATGAATAAATTGATGAACAAATAAAGAGACTACAAGACCATCAACAACAACAGCAACCACACACACACACACAATACACACAATAATACAATAATAATAATAATAATAATAATAATACAGAATAAGAAGAATGTAATAATAATAATGTAATAATAATAATTCAGTGAGACTTAAAAGATGCACCATATATATATATATATATATATAGTAGCAGGAGAGCACTAATTGTACCTTTGAACAAGGTGAACTGCCAGATTACTTTCTGTCATCTGCGCAATACATATACATATATATAAAAGAAAGAAAGAAAAGAAAGAAGAAGAAAGAGCTGCTGGCTGGTTGCTGCTGGCTGTTGCTGGCTGGTTATTGCTGTTGCTGGCTATTAAGCAAAAAGGAAAGAGAGAGAGAGAAGGAGAGAAAGAGAAAGAGAGAGAGAGAGAGAGAAAAATATATATATATATATATATATATATATATAGAGAGAGAGAGAGAGAGAGAGAGAGAGAGAGAGAGAAAGAGAGAGAGAGAGTGCAATATAAAACAAAAATTATAAATTATTTTTGTCTTGAGGCAAACTTTTGTCAATTTTAATAATTTGTAGTTTTGTCTCCATTTCATTACTAATAATCTGAAAACTAATTCCCAATTGTACCGCATAATAACACTTGTTTCTAGATGGTTGCTCTCCTGATTGGTTAAGTGTTACAGAAGAGAAAAAATAAATCCTAAAAAGAGAATTCACCCAAACATTGATTGATCGTCATTCTACGGCAACTCTGATTTCTGACACCCATTTCAGCTTTCATTTTAAATTCAATAGCACGAAGCTGCAAAACTGCACCATTAAATCAATCATTTTGCCATATTAGTTAAATGGAACAAAACCAATTCAGTAATATTAGAAAAGAAATTGACTAATAATAATAATAATAATACACACATTAATAATACAAAATTACACACATAATAATAATAATAATACAATAATAATAAAAGATGTGAATAGTAAAATGATACCATGCTTTTGGTAACAAACTGTAAAAACACACAATAATATATATATATATATATATATATATATATATATATATACATATATACATATATATATATATATATATATATATATATACATATATATATATATATATATATATAGTTATTATTACATATATATATACATACATATATAAGTATATATATATATATATATATATCCTGAATATCAAAATACACAAGGGAATATTTTATTACCCACAAGAGTCTTCAGAGAATAGATACAGAAAAATATAATTAAATAAAATAATAAAGAGATGGGTAATAACTAAAAAAATAAAGGATGGGAAGAGAGTATGTTAAGTCAAATTATAGCATGGGGATTTAAAATCAAGATGAAGATCTTATTAAAGATGCACCCAAGTGTAGCTCAGAAACGTTAAGTTAAATTATAATATATAGAGGTTGGGTATTTAAGACCATAAACGTAAAAACATATTTACATGGTAAACGGATAAAGAGAATATATTTAAAAAACAAAAACTCTGAAATTGTAAAACAGCATTGTTTTTTGCTATATATATATGTTGTTGGTTATACATATACATATTATTAGCATATATATTATATATATTGGTTATTGTTGTTGTTATTGAGTTATATATATATATATATATATATTAAAGAAGATATATATATATTATTATTATATATATATATATATATATATATATATATATATATATATATATATATATATAAATATATATATATATATATATATATATATATATATATATATATATAAAATAGAAAATGAGGTAATAATACTCGCAATATATGGTTCAGTAGTTTACTTAAGTTTAGTGGCTACGTGGTAGTCAGCATGAAAGGGAGAATCTCTGACGAAGGCAATACTTCGAATCGTGAACAGCTGGATCTTGTGATTGGACAACGATAAGGTTGTGCAGCAGAAATGAAGGAAACGCGATGGTGTCTTAAACCAGTAGTGACCAGTCATTGAGAGTTTTATTAATAAATTTATTTCTGAAGCATTAATATGACAAAATTTTTTATTTCACGGTGAGCACAGCACAATGACACCATTTTACGTCACTAGAAATCAACTACTTTGAATAGGGAAACGATTGAAAGATTAAAAACGATAAATTGGACAAAATTTATCACAGTAAAAACATGGTTTGAGGTGATCCTCAAATGGTCTATTATGGGAAAAAATGAGACAGGTCAAAACGGTCGACATTTGGAGCAAAAAAAAAAAAAAAAAAAAAAAAAATGTATATACCTAAAAGTATAAGTATAGACACATTGATGTTTGCGCCTACATATTAGAAAGAGTTATATATATACATATATATATACATACATATATATAGAAGATATATATACATATATATATATATATATATATGGTTGTTGTTAAAACCTTTATTTAGTTTTTTTTTTAACTAATTCAACAAAACCTAACCTAATCCCAATCCTAACCTAACTTAATCCTAACCTTAACCCAACTTCTTAGCTCAATCCCAACCTATTCATTAACCTTAACCTGAATCCTAACTTTAACCTAACCTAATCTAACCCACTTGTTCATGGGCTGTATGGAAAAGTTTTTTATGTCGTATCGTGCAAGAGTTAATTATAATGGCGGATTTGCGCAAACAAGGTGGGTCACACGGATTGCTACGGATCTAAATAGTTTTCTTAAAGGAATTATTGAAGCTTTAGATAAACTTGAGATGGATCAAAATATTAAACCTTCTTTTAAATGTATTATCAAATCTTTTGAAGTTTGTAACACGGAGCGAATTTGATAGAAGGATTGTTAGTTCCAACCCTAGAAGTTCCTTTCTTCTTCAATATTATGTAGGTTAGGTTAGGTTAGGTTAGGTTAGGTTAGGTTAGGTTGCTCGTAATTCTATTGATGCTTGTTTGGAAAGATTTTAGAGCCAACATCGGTGAAAGTTTTTAAGTCAAAGGAGATTTTACTCTCCATCAGCGGGATTCGAAACTGGACTCCCCAGGCTGCTGAGTGACGAAAGTGATGAAGTTGGAAACTTCTGGTTTTTGTTTAATGAAGGAACAGGAATGCTTCCCATGGCTCAGGAATTAATGTAAAATGAACAAGCTTAAAACAATTACAATTTTTTTTTTTCACCATGATTTTTCAAACCAGTTAAGAGAGAAAGTTCCTCAATACTTAGTAGAGTCATTCATTCCATCGATATCTTAACAAAATTTTACTAATTTTATAAATAAATTCAATCTATAGTCCCATTTTGATTGTTAAGGATTTTAGTTCTGTCTCACTCACAACGTTCAAAAGATATGTTTTGTCTCGAAGAGATCTCAAAACAAAGTTTCTCATTTCTACAGGAGGAAAGCCTAACTGAATTGGCTTTAATGAGTTTTGGCTTTAATAAGTGTTCATCATAGCTACACAATATAAACGGGAGAAGAAAGTTGTCAATCATTTTGCTGTTACAAGAGAACAAGAAGAAAGTTTTATATATACATAAATAGCACCTTTTTTTTCTTGAAATTGTTATCAATGATAGACTATTTATCTTCATAAGTTGCCCAAGGATATATGAAGGAGAGAGAGATAGAAAGATATACATATATATATATATATATGAAAAGAGTGATATATATATGATCAATCATTTTCCATGTCTCGTAAAATTTGCCATTGTGCTGGTAGAAGGAAATTAAACTTATGGAAGAGAAAATAATGGAAATAAATATAATTTTATTAATCGTATATTTTACCGCAGAAATTAAAAAAAATTAAAAAAAATAACGCTTTTAAAAATTAAAATTAAAATTGATGAAAATTTACAGTTTTGATAAATCGAAGATGCCACTCCCGATCGAGACGGAAAGTTGCCAAATGCTGAATTTTTCTTTTCACTAAAGAATATCCCACGGCAAACAACGGATAAGAGTCGGCTGGTCGCCTGGGACGACGGACTAACCCCCTCCTGTCCTCCTCAATGGCTCGAACTCCCCAAGAAGGATTATAAAAAAGAAAAAATAGAATAAATTTTCTCCAATTATGGCCAATGACAACATTTGCTAATCCTTTTTCTCCTGACATCCTGTATCCCAGCTCAAGGTTCAAGTCAACTGGTAGAGCCTGCTCTTTTTACTAATATTAATATGGAGTTATTAATAAATATTAGAATAACTAATTTTTTTAACATCTGAGGTAAATATCTTCCTCATTAATTAAGAACATATTATTTCAGCATATGTTATATTTTAATGCGTCCGTTCTCCACCGCAGTTGGCTCATATATATATATATATATATATATATATATATATATATATATATATATATATATATATATATATATATATATATATATTATATATATATATATATATTATAATGTTTTTTTCTTTATCTTCCTCTATGCAACCAGTTTTTTAAACGATTATTTATTTATTTTATTTTTTTTAACAAAAAATAAAAAGCTATTTTTGGAACAAACTCCATAACAAAAAAAAAAATAACCAAATCATTTCCAGATCTGCAATAAAATTTAAAATCGATTCAGTACAAAAAAAAAAAGTTATCCTCATTTCCGTCTTTCAACAAAAAAATAATTCAGCAATAATAAAAAAAAATTCATTCGGATCATGATGAATCATAGACCAAAAGACGGATCTGGCCCAACCATTTTAAAATCTGGTAAAAAAATGAAAATAAATTGTGTAGAAAATATTAAAAATAATGAAATAATTATAAAATCAAAAAACTTGAATAAAAAACATAAAAAAAACAATTTCTTTGGCCTTAAATATTAGAAATAAATAAATAAAAAATAAACGATCCAAAATTCGGTTTTTATTCAACTATAAACATGACTATAATATTTTCTTTGAAAACTACACAATCTATAACTTTAGCTAATTATATAATAATTATATATAATTATATAATAATTATGGATAAAATAATGCTGCAGGGACAATGAAACTTTTCTGTCGGATTCAACTACAGTTCCGGTTCAAGTCATTCAAAACCTTGCGACTCCAGCGGTTAGGCTGCAGGCTAGTCAGCCTTGAGATAAACTTAAAAAAACTCATGGAAAGACGCTTCATGGAATAAAGTTTTATTAATGTCGATTAGGTTTGGTGATTTATGGTCAGGCAAATGTAATTTCATTTCAAATAATTCTACATCTCATCAAAATAAATACATAAATAAATAAATAAATAAATAAATAAATAAATAAATAAATTAAATAAATAAATAAATACATACAAGTAAAACATGATTTACGAAAGTTAGGTTAGGTCACAATAATTTTATTACAAAGACGCTATATATCAGAAGTTAAGAAAATATTCATTCAGTAATATTGTTGTTGATTTTTGGAATTGTTTGCCCCAGGAAATTTTTGATTGTGATTTACTTGTTCCACTTAAGAATAGATCAGAAAAGAGAATAGATTAGAAAGGTATATGGATGACATGGGTATCATATAGGGATGGTATGGGTATCAGATAGGGATGGGTATCATATAGGGACGGTATGGGTATCATATAGAGATGGCATGAGTATCATATAGGGATGATATGGGTATCATATAGGGATGGTATGGGTATCATATACATATAGTTTATCATGACTAAGCTTAATTGACGGGTTTGTAGCTACAGTTAGTAATCTACATGCGACGAAGATGACTATAGTCTAATTAAATTACTACCAATGTATAATCGGAATGTAGCTTCAGTTGATCTAAAGGGAATATAATTTAGGGTTGGTCGAAGCACCTGGTGCGATGCGGTAAGAAAAACAATTCCAGTGCTCTAGTGCGGCGGGGGACGAGGTGCGCGTGGAAACAGAGTTGCGGAGCAGCGAGAACAAAATTTCTTTTGGTGCGGTGCGTGCGGTGCGGTGCGGCGTACAATTTCAGTGTCACATTGTATATTAGCAATGCATTGACAAACCTTAGGGTGCAGTTGCCTGCCCTGCAGGTTTAATCCATATATTATGTAGTTTGGCTTTTATATATATATATATATATACCGTATATATATATATATATATATATATATATATATATATATATATATATATATATAGAAAGAGTATATATAGAAGAATACATACATGAGGCTGCACCGCCACAAAACATCTGGCTGCCTACGTGCTCACAAAGCCCTCGGCCGGGCTACAGCGGATTCCAGCCTCAAGACAAGAGCTCCAAGGACCCATGAACACCACTATGTCATCTACGTAACATCTAAACATTACGCAATCTTAGTAAGCTCAAGGTGAATAATCAGAGAACTGTATTTGCTATGACGTCACTGACTGTCAATGTGGCCGGTAGCGTTATTAGTGATACTGATATTAATAATAATAATAATAATAATAATAATAATAATAATAATAATAATAATAATAATAATAATAATAATTAGTGTTGATAATATAAGCATTTGAAATTGTTTTTGTGACAAATATTCTTTCTTGTGGGCATTTGTAAGAGTTTAAAAGTTTTGTTGGTCGTTTTCTTCACATCGTTTCTCCTGCGGTTTCTCCCGCCCAAAAAAATAAAAAATTGCGCGGGAAAAACAATTCTGCTCCTGCTTCCATTTCCCTTCATTTCAAGAGCTCTTCTTTAGTCAAGAACGGGTCTTGGAACGACGTCGTAAATGAAGGAAGAGAAGACCAAGTTTGTCGCCAGCTTTTTTTTTTTTTCGCCTGTCGTAAAAAAGGCGTAACCATTCTAAGTCATAAAACTCTTTTCCTTTTTATTGTAGCTATCATTCTCCTTTACTCAAATTCTCATAATCATAATTCTCCCGCCAAAAAACACAATTAGATCAGTCTTACAGGACCATATATAGATATATATAGCTATTAATATATATAGTTATTATATAGTTATACTATATATATATATATAGATATACTGATAATGTTATTATATTATACTATTATATAATAGATATATTATATATTATCATTATATTATGTATAATAATATTATATATATAATATATATATAAATCATAGTAGGCCAGGCAGTATTATATTAGCATAGATTATAGTATCAATGGCAGTAGTACCTCAGCGATAGTCACCGGTTGGTGAGGGCTTATGGATCATAGTATCTGCAAGTCAGCCTATAGAGAACATACCCCCGCGTTCCTAGTCAGCTCCATCATTATACCTAAGTCGACATAGAATTCATTTTGTTGACATAGAAATAAGTATTGTAAAAATTGTTAACACACGTCTAGAAATTCTATACTGACCGATTATAAATCAGCAGGTGGCAGAAATTATATGAGGAACTGAAATACCAGGTTTCATCTAATTAACTTTAAGCACCTCAACAATAGTGTTTTTTTCTACCGGCCCTACGCAGCCCCCGCCCCTACGTAGGCTGACCTACCAGCGCCACCTAACGTACGAAGCGCGGGCGGTATTCAGCCAACACGGTCAAACAATTTGGGCTTAAACCTTGAGAGAAGCAGCGTGTTTAACGCCACCATAATCACAGATGATAGAACACAGAAACGCCCTCTTAACCATCCTTTTAAATTCCCGCCCAAAGCCGCTTAGGAAAAAAACGGTCAGCCGCTAAAAAATAATGTTTCACCCATCACTCCGACATTTAAACATTACAATCGTCATCACGATATATTTACTAAATATATTATTAACTAGAAGCAACTAATAGTATTTGGAATAATTTTATGAACTACTATAGCTTACCCCAATATATAATATATCATGAGAAGGTATATAGTATTAATTAACTCTTTCGATAATTATTTAATAGTAATTTATTAATATATATGATACCTTATATAGCTAATAGTTTTTATAATTACAACATATGCTATTATATATATATTATATACTATTATATAATTTTTATAATATATATATTATTAATTCAAATACATAATATTATATATTATAATAATATATATAAAATATATATGGGAGAGTTGATTATAGTATATTATATATAGTAGCATATATAACGAATATAGGTAATAATAATATGAATATACCCATTATATAATACTTCTATTATCCCTTATATATGATTTATATTATAATATATTATACTAGCATGTACTGGTATATATCATCAGCCTAGCTATATATACACTAACATATATACTAGACTTGATATTATATAAATATCATATAAAAATGTAATATATATTATATATATAGAGTATATATATAATATATATATATATATAAATAGTATAATGGCTATATAATTATATATATATATAAATGATATATATTTCGTTTTTTGCTGTCCGTTGTCTGCCGCGTTCCTAGCCACATAGACTTAGTGGCCGCCCTCAATATTATTGCCGCCCTAAGGCATGGCCTAGTTTGCCCTAGGCGGTTTAAGAGGGTCCTGCATTAATGACTATTTTAACTCAATTGATGCAGTCGACAAGAATGCTAAAATTTGGACAAAAAAATTGCCAATTACAGACAAGAAGCCGCTATCAAAAGAAATTTGCCAACAATTGAAAAATTTCAAAGGATTAATATCAATTTAACCTTTAAAAAGATAAAAGATTTATTTACTTTTGATAATGAAAAAAAAATATAAAAATATAATTAAAATAATAAAATAAATAATAAGTATAATAATAATAATAATAATATAATAATAATATAATAATAATAATAATATAATAATATAATAATATAATGATAATAATAAAATAATATAATAAAATGAGATAATAAATAATGATAAAATAATAATAACTATAATAATAATAATAATAATAATATAATAATAATAATAATATAATAAAATAAAATAATGAATAATATAATATAATAATAATAATAATATAATAATAGTAGTAATTATAATAATTATAATATAATTAATAGAATAATAATATAATATATAATAATAATAATCAATAATCAATATAATGAATAATAATAATAAAATAATATAATAATAATAATAATAATAATAATAATTAAAATTATATTCATTCTTGAAGAATTATTAATCTGTTGGTTAAAGATGAGGTTTTTTCCCCCGCATACTTTTTTGGTGAGCAGCAATCATTGTTCTATTAAATAAAGTTATGATAGAGAGAATATGAAAATCAATGATATTCTAAAAAATAGTTTAAAAATAAATATGATTATTGTTTTGTTACTAGTAGAAAAGCCAGAAAGCGAACTTGGTTTCAATTCTACATATCCATTCAAAATAGGCAAGAGATGCATAGAGAAAATGGAAAGTTGTACCACGATTATATTTAATTAGATTGGCAATTTAAGCACTTAAATCACCATTTTTGATAGTTCGATGAAGCCATCTATGAATATTGCTCTATTAAACAAACTGCAATGATTTTCTATATGCTGTGGCCTACCAAAAGTTAGTTACTCGAATTTTCAGGTTCAACCTCAATAGACATCAAAAAGTATGTGTCAAAAGAGTCTTGGCATAAACGTGGAGACGATGCTCTTATTGCTTGTCATCTGGAGCAATAATCAATAGGGCCCTAATTGTACGATTGCGCGGAGCAAAAATTGAAAAAACAAATATTCTTAGGGAGATGTTTTTACTGTAATATTCTATGTTATTATAAGGTCTGCTATTGAGAGAATCAATAGTAAAATGTAAAGAATAATTAGAGGAGTATTAATGCAGTATGTCTTTCACAGTTCCATGATGAGATCAAATTAGGGTATAGTGCCAGGAATGTGAAGTGGAGTAGACCGAAAAATATATTTAATGGGTATGCTTGTATTCTTGATGACTTTGGCTGTATGTCTATATATTAAAAATGATAATGTTGTAATTACCACAGCGTGTATAACTCTGGTCATTATTATGTGGAATTGTAGTTATAGATACTTAGCAAGATTAAAAATGTTTTACAACATGTGGTCTGGAATTGTACCTCAGAACAATGGTGGGTTCAACATACCCCCACAATTTTGGACCAGATTTATTAAATATGTTCTTGACTTTTATCTTCATATGCATACCACAAGTCCTAATTTGAATTAAAAATTTATCGATGAAATAACTGAAAAGTATGATGTCTTAAAAGAATAGCATGCTTCAGAGGTGGAGATGACTGTAGTAGTCAATCCTGGATGGAGGGATGATTTCAGGTTCTTTTATATTTCATGCTGTGCAATTCGAAAATATAGGGAAAATGACAAATTACCGAAAATAATTTGGCGATCCGTACCATCTATTCAAAACGCTCGATAGAATTCCAGAGCAATTTATTCCCTTATTGCTTACTTTCTGCTACCAAAATGGAGGTCAATACTTGAAAAACCAGTTACTTTCATAGCTTTTGTTTGGTAGATGTGGTTGTCTAATCAAAAATTTAAGAATGAAACGTATAACAAGTTTCTTTCAAATATTAAAGAAACTAAGTGCAGAACTGTGGAAAATGCTTCAAATCTCACTTTTCGCCAGAATATTCTATTATTGATATACTGCAAACAAATATTATTGCTGAAAAGGGAATAAAACTGATGGAAGAAGTATGGAAAACCTATAAAACTGAAAAAACTCTTAATACAAAATTTGTTTCAAAAAACAATTTCTAAATATTATTTACCCTTTAATAAATAGTAATGCACGATTTGTAACTTTTAAAAGGGAAATAAAGTCTTTCTATAATATTTCTACTTTTTGTTTCATCTTCAAAATTAATAAAATCCATCATGTTTTGGAAAAATAAAAGATATCATTCTTACTAAAAACTTTTAAGTCCAACCCTGGGGGAATTTTTCTCAAAATGCAGAAAAAAGATCAGGGTCGTCTTAATTCTTATAAAAAAATTTCATCGAATCTAACTACAGGGTAATTAAATTTGTTTTTGTCGTAACAGGGTGATTCAGGGTATAACATATTAACGAATTCGCTCGTAAGTTGTATTTGGTTTGTTGTTGTACATTAAATATACTGATTTAGGGTACGTAAAACATGAAAATTTTAGTAAAAAATATGACTTGAATCAATAGATCAATGGATCAATAGATCAATGGATCACGGATGGACATGAGGGTGGTTGGATGGTGGTTTGATTTACTGATTTACTGTTTTAGTGTATGTAAAACATAACAATTTTACTGAAAATATGACTTGAATCAATAGATCAATAGATCAATAGATCACAGAAGGGTTGAGGAAGGTAGTTTGATTTACTGATTTACTGATTTACTGATTTAGGGTATGTAAAACATAACAATTTTAGTAAAAAATATGACTTGAATCAATAGATCTAATAGATCAATAGATCAATAGATCAATAGGATCATGGAGAGGGGCTGAGGAGGGCAGTTGATTTACTGATTTACTGATTGTACTGCTTTAAGGTGACTGTAAATAACGTAGATTTGTGTAAGTTTTAGTAATACATAAAAAGAATAAGAAATTTTATTTATTTAAGTTTATTTATTTATTATTTTTTATTTTTTTCTTGATGGTTCTGAAACCAATTAATTTTCGAGATCTACTCACTCGCAAATTAAACATATATAAATAACACCACTTTGTTTGTTATATATCGCAATTGTTTATTACTCGGCACAGCACGGAGCAGCACGGGGTGCCGAGCCACGTGCCTCCGCAATTCGCGATCACGCCCTAACGTCTCTCCATAATCAACTCTGAATCCTCGTCTACACAAATTTCAGTCTTCCTTACACAACATTTATTATATCTTGAGATATTTTTAGGTTGTATGTGGTCCCCCTTCGGGCACCGCAGGGGATACGTAACACTCGATGTATACATTCGAGGTTACGATCATCAGTCTAACACCTTTCAGATGTTCATGATGTTGGGATACTATATATCGATTATGTAGATATATTATCGGAGCCATAGGGCTTGAGCCAGAGCCAGAACCCGCGCCTATAAAATATCATATTTTCTATATAATAATATAATAATAATAATAAAATAATATATAATAATAATAATAAAAATAATAATAATAATACTATATACAAAATTAGAAAGTATAGTAATCAGATACACTCAGCTCTAATACAAACAACAAAGGTGTTCGTACACTCACAAATAAACCAAACTGAATAATAATAATAACAAAATAATAATATATGTCCAATGATAGATTTATAATATAGTATAATAATAATTAATAATAAATATATTAATAATAATAATAATAATTAATAATAATAATAATAATAATAATATATATATAAAATAAAATAATAAGAAAACCTTTAGAGAAAAATAAATATTGTCATAATCGGAGTCGAAGTTGAGGTCGAAAGGCTGGCTTGCGTTCGAAGTCCGGAGCGGAGCCCAGGAGTCCAGTAGTGAGTAAAATAAAGGTCGATTCCTTGCAGGAATTGTAATTTAGTCGATCACAATAAAAGATACATTCATATAATATATATGAATGCGAATTCTTCGTATATAATATATAATAATAATAATAATAAATATATAATGAATAATAAATAATAAATAATATAATATAAGTAATAATAATATAATAAAGTAATAGATAATTAATAATAATAGATAATAAAATATGAGCTGGGATGTGTGTGTGCACGCGAAAATAAGGCACGATCCCGCTCACGCGCTTTTCGCAGCACCTGGGCGATTCAGGTCCGTAACTCTGACGTTCAGTGGCCGGCTTCTAATTAGCTCGGAACCCGCAAACAAGGGCGTAAGCGACATTTTGAAATACGCTCTTGGGGGGAGAGCCACCCTTTATATACATGCTAGCGACTTGAAAACTCGTCGATTTTGAAAGCTTAATTACCTTCAATAGATTATATTCGCGATAGTTTATGGAAAGCGATAGCTTTTTTATGATTACTGTTCTGAGATAATCGCGACTGTAGGATGTAATCAGTAGCAGAAAACAATCTACTAGTACATTTATCATTCGTAAGGTTCAGTTGATTGCTATGGGTTGCTTATTGAGTGGAATATCTTTGTTACGTATGCATATATTCAGTGATTCAATATGTATATTAGCCAATGTTGTGAAAAATTTTGGTTAAATATTAGCTGTAATAATAATAAAAATATCCATGATTATGTTAGACAAAATGTTGAGTAGGTTTTCGTTCTGAGAATGCCTCAAATGTATAGGGTTAATACTTATACTTTGTTAAGTATGGAACTTTGTTAATGTTAGCAGTTTATTCGTGTTAATAATGCATATTGGTTTTGTCAGCATAGAACATAATTTCTTGTAGTTCAGTGAATGTCTTATTCACTTTCGACCCACAGTTTGTAAGAGCTTTGTAATGCCATCAATATTTATTCAATGATCAAATACGATAAGCTACGGACGGTTATGAATACATTGTTGGTAACTTTAGATAAATGAGAATATTATGTAGAAAATATATAGTAATTGATAATGAGAAAAGAAGTGTGAGTAGGGGTGTGTTAAGGATTTGTTCGTTTGTACATTATAGTACATGCATAATTGGACTCCTTTAGGTCTGATTATGACACGTCAGCATTATTAATGGTGAAAACTTGTACGGTTAGCATATAATCAATGATCAGTATGATATGTAGACAAGGTTATGATAAGATTTTTGTTAAATATTACTATGTTATATGTATAAAATATTCAGGTTTGGGGTAGGGAGGGGTGGGTGGGTTTTGATTCCGATTTACAATTTTAAGGGAGATGGTAAAACAAAGTTTATTATAAAGTTATAAAATATGAAAATGCGTAAAATTTTAGTAAAGTAACAAACGCTGTAGTTATATGTGTATATTCAAAGAGCATAAAAAAGATAGAATACAATGAAAGTTCTCGTTATTATAAATTAAGGAAGGTTCTATCACTAAAATAATGAACATAAACACATAAAGATACGATGACTATAGCTTAGATGGGAGAGGAACGTCTATAGAAGCTGAGGAGGCTCTGGAGGCATCTAGACTAGTTCGTGGAGGCTCTTGTGAGGTTATCTCTGGAGCTCAGGAGCTCTGTGATGGCTCAGTGAGGCTCTGGAGGCTCTGGAGGCATTGGAGGCTCTGAAGGCTCTGGGGTGACTTCTGTTATTTAAGATGTTATAAGCTTAAAAGAATAAAAAAATGTTAATTTTTTTTGTTCTCTGTTAATTATTTTTTAAAATTTAAATTTTTAAAGATATTTTTGTAAAATTAAAAAAAAAAATAAAATCACACTTTGTTTTTTTGTAATTATTTTAATATATAATATTATATATATATATTTTTTATATATTTTGTTGAAAAAAATTTCAAACATTTTTTAAAAAAAGCTTTAAATTAATTTAATTTTTTTCTTTCTGGTAAAGCGATCTGGATGAAAAAGATTGATTACCAAGTTGTCACTCTATGTAAATATTTCAGGTTTGGGGAGGACTGGGAAGACCGCCCCTTTATGGGGGTGGCGATACGGCTATTTAAGCCGCATATAAATGATTAGTGTAGTACCTTATATAATGGTATATGATACCGAGTTTCATCCGTTGCTATTTTATATTTAGGTTGGGTTGGTTGAGTTAGGTTAGGGGTGGGGTCCTAGGACACCGCTATATGGACTTATAACCATCATATAGCTCCAAGCTCTACGGACCCAGTCGATAACATATATGATCACATATATATGAGTATCCCAAATGTGTTGTGTTATAATGCTCAAAATATGTACGAATGTTTATTTAACTCAGCATAGCCGCAGATACGAGCTCAGCACGGACCGGAGCCGACTCCTCATTACTAATCCGATCCAAACATATTTTTTCGAAATGTTCAAATCTGAATCCTGCTCGACTCAAATTTCAGCTTATAACGAAATAATCTATGATTTTTATTAATTGGGGGGTTCCCCCTTCGGCGGGGATCCAGGGGATTACGTTCACCTCTAACGACACCCTCTCCAAATTTTTTAGACGCCGATACCGATAATTTCTAACCGCATGTGGGATATTATAATCGGTAGGTCAATAGGCTGAGCCGGAAGTCCGGAGCCTAAAAATTATCTTCATATATATTATAATAATATACATTATATAGTATAATTTATAATATATTATAGTATATATAGATATGTATTATAATTAATATATGTACATATATTATATTATGAGTATATATATATATATTTATATATATATATATATTATATTTAATAGATATATATATAATATAGTATAATTAATAATACATATATAATATATTATATATATTAGGAGGTTCAGGTGTACCTGAATTCCGGTCCGGCCGGAATTTGACAATTTTTTTCCAGGTTCCGGTTCCGGCCGGAACCGGAATTACGAATTTACTTCTTAAAAACACTTTTGAAAATATTGCAGAATTGTGGTGAAGTAAAAAGAAAGAACTGTTCAAATTAGTTACGTCTCAGTATTGGGGCAGATATTTTAAACGTTTTTTCCCTCAAAAATATTTCCTGCTTTTGAAATGAAAATAATTTCTCTGAATATAATGAGAGACACTGGAAAGATTATTTGAGAAGAGTAATGGTTTGGGCTAGTACTCGCTATAATTTAGGGAATTTAGGCTTTGTTCACGTATTTCCACAAACCAAGTTAAGGAATTCGTCTTTTCCCAGATTAGTAGCTCACTAATTTATATATAAATAACTTTATCTACTTTTCACTTTCTACCTTAATTTATTTGCATATTTCTTCAACAATCCATTTTCCTACTCATTTCTTAATTTCATTAAGAACAATAATAAGTCAGTGTATAGTATCTTTGGGTCTACTAAAACAGTATTTAAGATAAAAAGCAATTACCCTATAATAGATTTATTATTAGTTTTATTGAATATATTATTGATTCGCTTTATCTTCCTTTTTATATTTATAAATCTGAAGGTTTGTTTCTATATGTCAGCTCTTCTTTATTCTCTGCTGTTATCCTCAGAGTTTGAGAGGATTATGCTAGAAGAAGTCAAAATGTAGAATACATTGATGATATAAATTTGATTTTGCCTTATATTAGTTTCCGTAACCATGAGAAATGGTTGCAAAACTTAGAATGTTTTTCAAAGATATTATTAACGCCTCAAAACAGAGAATTTTCCAAGGATAGAATTGCAAGGAGGTCTTTTTCAAACATGTCAATTCTATTCTAGAATTACAGAAAATATGTGCTTTAGTTAAAGACTTAAGAAAAAAGTTATAACTGGCATAGATTAAGTGGGCTTGCAAAAGTGTGGGATCCAAGTCTCTTTTGTATTCTTAAATTTAAGTTTAAATTTTTGAAACAAATAAGAAAAATAAGCCGTACGCGCACATAAAATACCAAATATATAGGATAGTGACAAATGATTCCCCAACAAGCTGCGACTTACTTTATCAAACCCGTGTACAAAAATGTATGCAGATAGATGAGAATGAGCTTCAGTAGCATCATCGTTTTAATAATTTAGGCGAACGTTTTTGAATAAAAACAAGAAAAACTTGTGCATCTCTGCTAGAATCAGAGTTCGTCCCAGAGTTTCAATGTTATATAATTTTGCTTACGTCATGCGTTGCGTACTACGAAGGTAAGTCCAAATGGATTATGTTAGGAGGCATAACCAATTATCATACAGCGAGTATTTCCAAATCTTATAGGTGATTTTAATTTCCGCCGTGATGAGACCTGGGAAATACTTGCAACAGAGTACACAGTCCATGCTCTTTCAAACTCTGGTGAAGCCAGAGTGCAGTTTAAGAAATAAATGAAGTTCTTTTTTATTTACTCTCTATAAATCTGTAGTAAATGATATTGATATCTGATCAGCCTTTAGATAACTTCTTCGAATACTGCTAGAACTTCAATTTTCTCTGTATGAAGGTGGATAAACATTTTCCACAATATATTTTCCCTACTAGGTAAAATCATTACAGTTATGGTTGAAGCAAGGGCTTCAAATAAAAGTTCTGATGAACCTTCTCTTGCTGTGACTTGTCTAAATTGGCGGTTACCTCCCATTGCGATTATGATAGAATCAACTTCCATTAATTTTCTGTAGATTGTGGTCATTACTACATAGATACCAAATTTATTTTATGGGAGAAAACTCTCCATAACAAACTCACTTATTGTTTCATTCGGCTTGGATCTATTGTCTCTTTTGTATGGTTCTCCCCTGTTTCTAGAATTAACAAGACTTACCCTTGTTACCTATTAAAGATATTTTGTGAACTTTCCAGGTTCCTGACATTTCAATGATCGAATTTTCCATATGCTTCTTCATATTGGAAGTGGCGTTGTACTAATATACAGATTCCTTCTATGTTTGAATAGTTATATAAATGATATTTTTTTTTACATTTTATAATAACCAAGTTTAGATAGGATAGCTTGTTCTACACTTATTTGGAATCTAGTTGAGAAATGAAATTGGTCCCCGAGTTGTTCGCGTGTTCCGGAATTCCGTGGCGGAATTTTTTGTTTTTATTTGGTGGATTCCGGCTACTATTATACTTCGGGTTAAGTTCCTGTCAGGAAAACTTACTGTTTTGAAAAATTTTTCAGTTACCCGGTATCAGTTCTCACTCTAATATAGTATTATATATTATATATAATATATAATTATATATTATAGTATTTATATATTATTATATATATATATATATAAATATTATTATATTATAGAGGAGCAGCTGTATTAAATCAAGGATGGCATTATATAATATTTAGCTCTTTACACCATTAGCAACTACAATACTGTATAATAGGATCTATATCATATCTAATTATTTGTTATTATACTATCTATGATATCTTGAGGGCATAAAATATATTTATACTATGAGAATGAATGATATTATGATACTCACATATTAATAGATGGTTACAATCTCATAAAGCAAAAAATAATGGTAGCATAGACAATTGAAACTTATAAGAAAATATGTATACAATAAAATGAACAACGCTTAATACTTAACTCTTAACCACGATATACTAGTAGTAACACGCGTACTCACCTTATAACACGATATTTATATATCTATATAACCTTACATATAATGGGTTAACAGGGTTATTAATAGTATAATCTATTAACACCTTACAATCTATCTTTATTTAAAGGCCATACCTACAACATCAGCTTTATTTAATCTATCACTCATCTTGTGACAACATCACAAAGTATTAAGCTAACAGACAATTTCAGCGCTAAACCATTTGTTTTATGTATGTGTATATGAAAATATGAGACGCTATTGTCTAATGGTTGTATATGGTTTATATAAACCACTATCGCTAATGAACTTAATAATGATGACTAAAATGTAATCTCATGATTTATTCGATGATGTGTACTCTCTAGATCACGATTAACTGACATCTGACACACAGATGTTGATGGATCATACCACCAATGATTTATTTACAGATCAAGCACACGACAGATAAATGTCCACAGGGATCCTCTTTGTCTTAAATGGTGTTAGTTCATAGTGCTAAAAGCATTTCTGTCCGTGGCATATAATAGAAATATTATATGTATATGGTATATGGTATTCTGATACTTGCTCTCTTAGATTCGCTGACTTATGCCTTAACTATCCAATACGGCTTATACTTTGTTATTATACTATTAGACTATGACACAGTGTATAGTAAAAACTTGTCACAGCCTAGAGTCTATAAGACGACTTATACTTTATTTCTACTGAGGTATTAGTGAATAGCATCATTGCAACGCGGATCGTACCAATCGATAAGAATATGGTGTTTTCTTGCTTAGAACGCCGGTCATTAATACGATATGACCTTATTTGACATGTCGCTCCAAGGAGAGAGTTTGTACAAGTCCAAAAAGAATAGGGACAGGGTTGCTGCATCTTCACTGTTTACTCACGTCCTATCCGATGTTATAAATATATCCACACATGACTGCATGTTTCTATCGTATGATGATTCTGTAAATTAATACTATGATTATCACACTGATACTATTTCTGACTCCTTTGGGTGTTAATGGGTTCCAGGTAGCCAGAAAATTCCTAACATATTACGGATCCTAATAACAGCCAGATTTGTAAGGAAGTGAGAGTCGATTAAAGGTACAGCGCATTTTAAGACAATAATATTTATATTATCCTCATCTCGTAACCCAATACTACATGAGATGTTTCAATCAGATAGTACAGAGCAGTATGCTTCAGGGCATTCGTTTAGCACCTAATCTATAGCTGAGATAGCTGATATAATAATATCACTGCGCAAAATTTAAATAGGTACATTTTATAGTATATTATATTATTAGACGTACAAATCTATAGGTACTCTTAATGGCATTATTACCTTGAAGGATGATGAGAGGGAGCATCCTGTATTATATATAGAGACGGACCGTCATTGCATCGCTATGCATATAGTAGTATCTCTCAACTCCACATCTATCAGAGTTATATGTAGTTTATATATATATATTATGTCTATGTACGTATGTTGCTTTTAAAAAGTAATTTAAGATACTCTCTTAATACCAGCATTTGTTGAATATGCAATCATAATCGAGCATCATTATTGTATTCTCGGGATATGAATATAAGACAAAAAGATTTATAGAATATCACTCTACACATAACAATAGTAAAAAATACATATAAAAAATGTCGAGTCATGTGTATATGATGAGAGTATACGGGTGTAAGTCGGACCAAGGGATCATTAAGTTTTTTTTGTGTTGCTGATCACTATACCTACTTTAGATAGCGAGGCTGCTACGAGAAAATAAGGCTTTTACCTGGGACACCATTATACTCATAATCTACCATTATCTAACCATTTATTGTACTAACTGTAGATAGACTTAAAAGGTGTTACTATTGAATAACAACATACACATATATTAGGTGAACGACTATTTGGGTTTTATCATATGTATATATAGCCACACCTACTATATCCATGCACAATTACTCTTTAAGCAATGAAGGAAGTGCGGAAAAGGAAACGATTGCTGGAAGTTTGAGTGTCTGTAGTTTTGTGCCTTACGTAATTTAGTGCGACTCGAAACATGTATAAAAATACGAGACACACAACATTAAAAAAAAAATTAAAAATCAAAAAAAATACCCAAAACTACAATAGCTACTGGCGAGAAGGGAATATCCACTCATAATTTGACCATTAGGACTGCTGGTAAATTTTTAGATAGGGTGAAGAAAATGTAAAAAAAAATTAATATACTTATTGTATATATACGAAATATTCATTGTTTAATAAATTATTATATGTAATATGATTAGAGAGCCTATTTAGTAAGGACCTTTGTATGTAGGTGTACGCATTCGTTTAAATTTATAATATACAGGACTGTTTCTACGGATTATTAAAGTGTTATGCTTTTATATTTTTTTTTTTACTAAAAAGAATACTCGTCCAGGGTACTGAACCTGAGACCAGTCACGTAAATGGACAAGAGTCGGGGCTCATGCGGCCTTGACGTGGGAATCTACGGGTAAAGGACCTAATATCCGCTAGCCCCTCTCTGCCGTGGTGAAGGGCCCTATCACGAAGAACACTCAGCTTACACTCCGTACTTCTTTGGTATTTGGGTGCGATACGCGGGGTTCTGAAATCCTACCTTCGCCCTACGGGGATGGAAAGCCGGTCCCCCAACCTGTGTTCCCGTTCGGCTCCACGCACCCTAGCTAGCAATGTGCCGAATTTGTTATCGACAGCGGTGTAATACCTTTACGGAATAAATATCATTTATTGACATAACATTTAAGTAGATGAGGTTATATAAAAAATATTTTCGTAGGCTAATATATTATATATTATTATATATTATATTATATAATATAATATACTCTATAATGTATATAAATATAATATATGATATAGGATGATAATATATATAAGTATAGACACTTAGCATAGAGGATATTTGATAAGAAGGCGTGTACATGCTAATTTATGAATAGGGGTACTTTAGAATAACTGATTGGCACGTGCGGGGCATATAATAATTATTAGTTATTAAAAATTTTTTAAGAAAGGTATATATTATTATATAGCAATAATAATATATATATATTTATTTAATTATATATAGTATATAGTAATTATATATTCATAGATATATGACGGGGCGTATATCCCCCTTGTCTGCTATATATATAGAGAATGATTATATATGTCTTATCTATTCCATAACTCTACACTGTGCTTGACACTGTGAATCGCTATATATAATTGTTATTCCTTCGATGAAGATGAGAAATAGTGAATATATACATTTCGACATCTTTCAATTACACTCAAATTTTCTTTCATTACTCAGGTTGCAAATAACAAACCGGTTTTAATTTTTAAACATAGTGCAGATTTACATGTGATTAAAACAATTTATCAAGATTTCCGAAAGCAAACTAAAAAAAAATGTTCAAATTTTATTTTTTAAAACCAAATATCCATCTCTCTTGTCTTAAAGAACTTTGCAAACTTTAAAACTCAAAATGATTAAAGAATCTGAAATTTTTTGTTAATATTTTTTAATGATTTGTTCTAACTTCAACTTTTTGTAGAGAAATGCTGCTATTTTCAAGTTCTATGTTAATTAGTATTTTTAGTCCATGAATTTCTCTCCTTTAGGAACATATTCAATGAATGAACACTTTGCAAGTAGTCTGTTATCGAGTCATATTACTCGTACTTATTATTTGTTCTGGCCTACTTTTTGTAGAGACCTAAGGATGAAGTTTTCCAAGTTCTATGTTAATCAGTATTTTTATCTATGAATTTCTCTACGCAAAGAACACACAAGTTCATTCTTTAACAATTTGCAAGTAATCTGTTAAAGTCATATTACTCGTTACTTATTATTTGTTCTAACTTCATCTTTTTGTATACAACTTTTTGTTGAGACCTGATGAGGAAGTTTTTCAAGTTCTATGTTAATCAGTATTTTTAGTCGTCCATGAATTTCTCTCCTTAAAGAACACTCACGTTCATTCTTTAACACTTTGCAAGTAATCTATTATCGAGTTATAGAACTCGTTACTTTTCTTTAGAAAGGATAGTTCCCCAACAATACAATATTTTAACCATATGGAAAAACATTCAAAGAAAGAACATTCTCATTAATATTTTATTATAAAACATTATACATGAGGTAGGAAAACTTAACAATTGAATAATTAATCAATGTAAAAATCATTTAGTCAAATACTCCCCAAATAATGTTTTAAAGTATTAAAATCTAAACATGCCTAAAATAAAATTTATATAAAATTTCAAAATCTTAAAAACTATAATAATACGTAATTATTTATGTTAAATTTAAAGCTTATAAAAATTTACTAAAGAATTTCAAAATTCTTTAAAAAATTTAAAAACTACACAATTCGGTTTAGTCACTTCGTAATTCAATCTTTGAGAAAAAGATCTCGTATAATAAACCTCAAAATATATTTTGAGGATTAAAGTTACATTGTGTTATAAAATAACTTTAAAGTGTATTACTCTAGTGATTATAAATAAATTTAATATATAATAATTGTATAAATATATTAGCTTAACATTCTAAATTTAAAAATATAAACTAACAACAATAACAAAAAATTATTAAAATATTACAAAAAATATAAATTAACACAATCTATAATGTCATTGAATATTCTATTTAGGTATGTATATTTTTTAGCCAATTTATTAAATTTATGTTCGTCATCCAATTATTTTTTCCTTATATTTTTCCATTTAATTTCTTTGATTCTCCTCAATATTTCACCTCACCTCAATCTCCTGAATTAAATATTAAAATAACATATAATATCAATATAAAAAGAATTCAAGTTAATATTCTGATTTACAAAACAAACAAAAGTTTATGTTAAATGATCAACTATATTCTTGGCCAGAAATGAAGAATATCACTACTACTAATGATATATGAATATAAAGCAATAATCCACGGATCGAATAGTGACTAGTTATCTGACAAGACATGAAATTCTTAACGATCAACCTCACATTAAAGTCAAAATTAACTTTCAAAGTAAATCTTCACTTTCGAAGGGGACTTTCAAAATCATTTTTAACTAGGCTAGTAAAGTTTGATTCAAAGTCATTCCTCATCACTAAGGTTACTTTCATAGTCATTTTTCAACTAATTAATTGAATTTCAAAAACGATCTATAGCTAAACATGTAAATTTAATATTTTTTATTAATTTATTTTTAATTATTTTTTTATGCAAATCAATTAAAAAATTCTCAAGCTCTGAATTCTCCTGACAAATTTGTCATGTAAACTAAATTTGTTCATTAATTGATATCCCAATAAAAACAATTCATCAATAATAAGGATACATTTAAAATTTCTATACAGTTTTCAAAAATCCATTCTTCAACATTACTATATTTTAGCAAATAATAATGAACAGTAAATTAGCAGCAAACCAGCTATAAATAATATGGATATTAGCGAGATTATGTGTATCTAAATGAAACTCTAGAAAATAGAAAATTCTTGTTTATGGGATTATTATTAAAGTCAGATTAAATTAAAATGAGATCTGAAAAGCTAAAGATCAAATAAGAATATTCTTACCTGCATAATATATACTCAGTTTCAATCGACTGGACCGGTCCTCTGTGAATGAACGTGAAATATCTACATGTGACTGCCAAAAAAAGAGTACTCCACGCTTCCTCGTCATATTTCCAAGTTCTCAGAATGGGAGTTCGCAAGTATACTGCAAATTCTATCCCCGTGATTTTTCCACAACTTCTAAAGAGAAAGACCTTGGGCTTATTTTTCAAAATTTGTGTACTGAAAACAGTTTGTCTAAAAAAATATTTGGAGTGATTATATAAAATAACAATTAACAAGGATCTTAATACCAAAGAACAGGAATCAAACCTGTGTGGTGTACAGTAGGTCGTATTATGTATATTATAAATAAATACTTTGTGAGAATATAATCTAGAGATATAAGTTTCAAGAACAGGAAAAAGCTCAAAGGGTTATCTGAACGCGAAATCAGCGAAAATTTCTTGGTTTATAAATCAGCAATAAAGGGTGATACTATAAAGATTCAATTGTAGAGGTAGTTGAGGAAAGATTTATTCCAAAACTACTTAGATAATCGTCATCATTTACAAAAGACGAAAAGACTCATCACTGTTAAACTTAATGATTTAGCAAAAATGTTAAAGTTGTTCTTTCATAAAGAAAATTAACTCTACAAAGAACAGACAAACAAACAGACAATAAAAAAAACTTATCTCATTCGCAATAAAACTACGCATAGCAGCTCAAAAATCTTCGAAAATAAGTCAAAAGAAGATCTCATACAGAATTATTCATGTTCCTAAATAACAAAAAAACCCACCATCACGCCGGTTCGATAAGTCTCCGTCATATTCTCGTCAAAAGCGGAAATGCTATATATTCTATATCAATAGACTTAATTCTTAAGGCAGACTAACCATTTCACAACAAGAAATATCCATTCATATATCTACAATGGAGGCTGCGATATGTAGAATATGAGTTAAGAGCTAACGTAAGTTAAAGCTCACAGCTGAATTAAAGTATATACACAAAACAATTAACACACATAATCTACTTCTAGCTAATATCAATAAAATAATATATAATACCTATAATATACTAATATTAACTATATATCTACTTATAAGTATATATAATATATCTACATATAAAATATCTACCTATAATCCACGAACACAATATACCTATATATAATAAGTGAACATTATAAATAGCTATATATATATATAATAATTAGATTTTAAAATATATATTATACCTAACTACATAATCTAAGTATATATATACCCAAACCAAGCATAATATAATAAATAATTTACTTTTTCATAAATATTTACGTGATGAATTCTTACAACATCATAACTAAAAAATTTTACTTGCATTTAAACCGTTATAAGCTAATTTTAAAGAAAGGAAACATTTATATTTGATGCTATATATTACAAGTACTGAAATAGATTTAAGAGAAGAATTAAGAAGAATCATAAAATTACTTACCTTTCCTTTAAACCTGAAAGATTATTTAATGAACTTCTTTAAGGCAGGCTTATCTTAAGGAGGCAGTCTTCTGTGAAATCCACCTGAAATTTAATTTGAAACATTATGAAGGAATACTTAAAGCAGAAAGAAATAAAAAGTTAATACTTTCTAATCATATGCAAACAGATTTTAAAAATCTGAAAATAATTAATCAAAGCAAGCTATGAACAATAAATATTTCCTCAAATGGTATTTACAATTACGCAGTAGCCGTGCCATTACTAAGAGCTTACCTGCAACTCTGGTATAGCAGAAGCAGAACAACGTTCTCTGTCTAAATCCACGGACTATCGCCTCCACGAAAACGGCTCAGATTGAAGCGAGATGCTAATGAGGTCTAATGAATGGATTGTTCCCGGGTATTTGATTATTTGCAGAAATGAATATATCGTTTTCATTTAGCCTCGTGTGTATAGAGAGCGTGTGAGTAGTTAAAATGTTACATATTCCACTATGGTTATCTGAGTGTACGGACATTGGAAAATGTTTTAGTGCATGAATGGCCAAAAGAGGAGAGGGCTTGTAAAGCTGGCAGCAAAAGGTATTCGATGAATAATAGCATGGGTTGCGTTAAGAAGGATTTGCTGCTAAGTAGTTTTAAGAAAAGGTTGCTAAAACTGTGTCTAAAGATAACAAAGTGATGGAAATTGCCAAAGAGGATTATTTTATATTTTTATAGATATGATATTGTGCACCACAAAGGAAGGATAACTGCCCAATTTAATTAGAATTTATTGCAACATCTGTTTGAACAAAGTGGCAGAAAGGTCCACGTGTACTTTGGAACAAGGAGTTACCACACTTGGCCTGAAGGGTATGTTGCATTGCGGAATCGAAGTTTCGTTGGCATTGGGAGGCGAGTTCCGTTGACATTGTGAATGCTAGGTCTCGTTGCATTGGCGTGTTGCGAGTCCGTTGGCACTTGGAATGCTCGAGTCCCGTTGGCATTGGAATGTTGAGTTTCCGTTGCATGGCGCAATGTGAGTCCGTTGCATTGGAATCGATCGTTGCATGGGAATGCGAGTCCCGTCTGGCATGGAAATGAGAGTTCCCATTGACATTGGGGAACGCGAGTCCCGTTGGCATTAGGAACGCAAGTCCCGTTGGCACTTGGTCCGTGACTCTCATTGGCATTAGGTATGAGAGTTCCTTGGCATTTAGTGTGTTGTATTCCGTTGACATTTTGGGGCGCAAGCGCGACAGTTGGCATCTAGGCATATAGAAGCCGTTGATATTTGACATGCTAAGCTCATTGGGATTTGTATACAAGGACGTTGGCTGCAATATAGGACCATTGACATTTGCATATAAGGTCTGTCGGCATTGACATATAGAATCCGTTGGCATTTTGATATAGGAAGACCATTGACATTTGGTATGTAGTGACCTTGGCATTATTGCATATATGGGGTCGTTGTCATATGCATAATGCTGCTATTGTCATAGGTATAATGGGTATTTCCTACCGCATATAGTGGCATTGATAAGGCATGTAAGGACCGTATTTGGCATGTAATGGTTGTAACTACCGAGTGATTTTGCATGTGAGAGTA
>JABUQX010014351.1:75000-77500 GCA_015478945.1 Trachelipus rathkii
TAATTGTGTGTGAACGTTTTTAGGAATGGGAATATCTGGAGGTGGAAGTCGGAAAGCGTGTTGTATATATTAGAATGGCATAATCCCGGTGTAATTTTTTTTCATTCTAGGTGCGGGGTGTGGGGTGTGGGGTGATATATTGAGAGTGATTTACTGTATAACTGACAGCCTACCATGTCAAGATGGGGTTTTAAAGGGAGAATTTTTGTTTCAATTTGTAGATGACGGATGGATGTGGAGGGAAGGCAGCCTCTTATTATCCTGAGAGCTTTATTTTGAAGCGGTTTCGTTTTCTGATATTGGTGGGGGTAGCCTCAGGCAGGTAGTGCATAATTTAATGAAGGGCAGAAGAATTTATTATTGTATGCCATTGTGAGAAGTTACGTGTTATTTATGGCGCAAACGTTTATTTATCCCAGTACAATTTCCAGTGCGTTTTAATTTGTGTATGGCTTCCTTGAAAAGGTTATTGTTGATGTGGAGGTTGAATGTCATATGTGTATAAAAGGTCAAAGCTAAGATAGTGGGTTGATTGTTGAGAGCAGTCTTAATTGTTTGATAGGAAATATTGCTTTTCGCGGATTCTAATGCTTCTTCTGTCTTGGTGAGTAAGGTAATAGTGATTTTTTGAAGGTGATGCAGTCATTCTGTTTTAGGTTTTTTTTTTATTTATTTTTTATTTTTTAAGTTGAACCTCACGGCATAGCCCTATTCAAGGAGGTAAACTTCTCTAGATAATTTCTACCAGGATCCGAACTAGGATTGAACGCCGCGAAAACCTTGCCCGTGCTCTACGTTTGAGCCACGAGTAGCGGCATTGTTCCGCAGTCGAATATTATAAAATACAAGCATTCTCATGTGGTGCTATATTTATAGAGGGATTTTGAGCTGTGATTGTTAGAATCATCAGCATAGCTACTAATTTTTTTATTGAAGAGGAAGTAGGATATATGCAGGTCATGCATAAAAGGTTAAAGAGTTGTAGGCGAAAGAAATGTCTTTCTTGGGACTCATTAAGATAATTTGTGTTTAAAAGGGAGGATTGATGTCCTTGGATGACTCTGTAAGAGAGTTGGCGCGACAGATTGGAAATTTGAAGTTGTTTATCGTCTTTGAATACGTTATACTTATTGTTTACGACTTTGTCTATTAAAAGGTGACGGGGGACTGTATCAAATGCCTTGTTTGATGTCTATCGCTACAAGTAGAGTACTTTTTTTGGGGGGGTTGGGGGTTGGTAAGGGGGGAGTTTGGTAATTTGGGTCGTTGTTCATTTGAAGTTGATGAAAGCGTGTTTGTGTTTGTTCGGAACTGGATTATTTTATATGTATAAGTGATGATAAGGCTATAATTTGGGTTGAATTCGTGTCTTTGTCTTAGGGTTTGAATAGTTAGGAAATTCAGGTATGATTAAGTGATTTTGGGTTGAAGGTTGAAATTTGAATAAGTTGCTATGTGGTAATATGTATGTTGTTAGTTAGTTATTGGTTAGTGCATTTCTTTTATGTTTGTTTTTTATACCTATTGATGTTTAAGTTGAAGTTAGTTGATTGAGTTAATGGAAATAAGGAAATGAGATTCTGTAAGTGAGGTTTCCACATAAGTGGAAGGAATATGTTGGAGAAATTTGATTAGGAGTTTTGAAGGCTGCGGCATTTTATGTGACACCAAAATTGACAGATGTCCGCACAATTAGTTTGTTCTCGAGTGCATGATATAATGGCTTTGGGGCAGATATATGCTGCGGACAGAGGGTTTTAATTATACATATAATATATATAATAAATATAATATATATATATATATATATTATATTATATATACATATATATATATATATATATATATATATTTATATATATATATATGTATAATTAAAACCCTGTCCCGCAGCATATATCTCGCCCCAAAGCATATATCATGGCACTCGAGAACAAATCTAATTTGTGGCGACATCGTCATTTTGTGTCACATAAAATGCCGCAGCCTTCAAACTTCCTAATCAATAATTCTCCACACCATATTCCTTCCACTTATGTGGAAACTCACATACAGAATCTCATATCCCTTATTTCCATAACTCAATCAACTAACTTCCAACTAAACATCAATGGTATAAAAAAAAAAACATAAAGAAATGCACTAACACCAATAACTAAACTACAACATACAATATTACAGCAAGCACTTATTCAAGAATTCAAACCTAACCAAAATCACTTATCTACCTGAAATTCCTAACTATGCAAAACCCTAAGACAAGAAACACGAAATTCAACCCAATAATAGCCTTATCACACTTATACATAAAAATATCCAATTCCGAAACACCACAAACCACACACAACAAATGGAAACAACGACCAAATTACGGCAAAAAAACTCCCCCCTAACCAAACCCCCCCCCAAAAAAAAGTACTCTACTTGTAGCGAATAGACATCAACAAGGCAATTTAATACATTCGCCCCTCAGCTTTTTAATAGAAGAAGTACCTTAAAC
>JABUQX010014352.1:0-15000 GCA_015478945.1 Trachelipus rathkii
TCGACAACAGGATCGCGTTAGACAATGTAGAAGAGGCTCCACCACTAGTCCGATCCGCTTCCTAGAAAAAGGGCATCTGGAACAGTTATCAAGTCTCCTGCTTAGATATCTCATGTCGCGTTACATCGTAACTTTATTAACTCTAAGGTGCTGTAGGAACTTACTGGGTGTGCTTATTCATCGTGTCACTTCTTTTTCGGTTCCCACTTGGATGCTTCCTTGTGTTACACGGAGCAACAACCAACGTCGCAACGGCGTACATTCGGGCAATTCAACATCTTTCTCTCTTCCTGAAATTTATGCATATAATAACAGCGTAAGATAAAAATTCCTCTCGCGTCCGTGGCTCAAGACCATCTACAACAGCGTCGCCATTAGACAATGTACAGGAGGCTCCACCACTTTATACCGATTCCGCTTCCAGAAAATGTAGGCATGCGAAACAGTTTTCTTAATTTCTGCTTTCAGATACCTACTGTTCATGAAACACCGTGTTACTTATTTAATTCGACGGAGGGTTGTTGTGACATCTTCTTAGGGGCTACATGACCTTCTTGCTTGAGTGTTTGATGGTATCTAGGTAGGCAACCAAAGTAAGTCGCCCCGAAATGGGTTGAACATAATATTGCTTTGATTGTGTCAATTTGCATATACATAGGACGGTACCTCAAGAATAAATTTACCTCTCTCGCCCAGGATTCTCGACTGCACAACAGCGTCGTCCGTTAGATCAATGTGCTAGGTATCTAGCATAGTTCCGATCCACCTAATCCCAGAAAACAGAGGCATCTCGGAACAGTTTCTTAATCGTCCTGTCTTTCGATATCATCTCTTCTGACATCCATCCTCTTTCTTTACCTACTTCCATTGCTTTGAAACTGTAATTTTATTTACTATATTCCATGGAGTGTGTGTCTTGGAAAACCTGTAAATATACTATCATAAAATCCTACTCTCATATACTTCTATATTACTTACTACTATTTATATTATTATATATTACTTCACATTATTATAATCTAAACCTATAGCCATTCATATATATCCGTCCTTCCTCTTCATTTGTATATCTTATCTTTTGCACTATATTTGGTATTATAGTTCAGGGATTATTAATAATATTATCTATCTACTGTTCTAAAAGTGACTTCTTATTATCACTTAATTGATAAATAAATATGTGTATATGTTATACTTATTTTATCAATATAATATATATATAAATACTATATATATTTTATTTATTTTATTCTTAGCACTATCCCGCATGACTGCAGGGTGGTGTCGGCTGTAGAAAGTATTTTTCATACCAATACAAGAGGAAGGAGAAAGAAGAATAAAAATGAATAAAAGAGGGTTATCCAGCTGAACATGCAATAAAAAGTCATCATCAAATCCATGACTGGCGGCGAATATCATCCACATTATATGACCAAAGTCACATAGAGTAGCTCATATTTGCATCAAAAATCATATTTATGTTATACTTAATAATTTAAAAATAACAGTCACTTTTTCTTGCTTTGCATACTATTTTAGTGAAAAGCATATTCTTATTACAATTAACCTAGAAGACCCTGGGAAGAAAATTTTGTTGCTCCTCTTAAGTTTTTCTAAATATAAATTTTGATTTATGTTTTAAATTTGATTTTGAATTACTATGTTCGATTCAATATATTTTCAAATATACTTCGTCAGTCTAAGGTTTATAAAATTTCTCACGATACTTCTAAACAATAATTTACGCTTCAAATTCTTTTCAACATACAATACGGTTTCCTTAGAGGTAAAAACTAATTTGGAGGCTTTCTGTAGTAGCTCTTCTAAAGTTTTCAGTCCTCTTCAACCTGTTTCCAATCCCTTCCCTTGCTCTTCTCGTTTCTTCCATCCCAGCTGTTTTTTCTATGCGTCCGACTCCGAACGACAGTCAGATCATATATATATATATAAAATATATATATATATATATAATAATATATATTATAATACCTTATTTTCTATATATCTATAATAACTACATTATATAATATATTATATATATATTATATATCTATCTTATATATACTATATATATATTATCTATATTATAACTATATTAATTATATATTATATAATATATAATACATTTATAAAACATTTGTTCTTTTAAATAGACTGTTTAATGTTTTCACACAAAATGCACGAAACAGTTTTTTGATTTTTTTTTTTTTTTTTTTTTTTAACATATTGCTAGTCTATTTGCATATAACCCTCGAATTCTCAATGGGATTTACTGATTAAAGGGCTCGAAATATTTTAATAATTATTTAAAAATCACATTATATCATAAAATTTAAAAAAGGAAATATTTTAAAAATATGACAATTACAGAAAAACCCAATTACATATTTGGAATACGTAAAAGGCTTATTATAAAAATGTAAAAAAATAAAATAAAAAAATTAGGGGGCTCGAGCCGAGGGGGACGAGGGGGACGTTTCATACCCGTAGGGGCGGGGCGGAGGACCCCCCACCCAAATACCAAGAGCGGGGGTTCCTTAGACCCTTCCTGGAGGGGGGAAATAGTCCTACTGTAGTTTCCTCCGGAAGGCACGAGAGACTCCGATCCTGCCATTTTGCGGTTTAACCCTTGGTATTCCTTTAGTTTAAAAAAAAAGATAAACTGACGGAGTCGTACAACGTAACTGGTCCTATATATTTTTGAATCATGTCCGTCACCCTTAAATTGACTGTTAGGATCACATATAATAGATACATATATAAAAAAAACAAAATACCCAAAAAAAATCAAAACTGACGGAGTCGTAAATAACAGGTCATATATATATTATATATCATATATAATATATATATATACTATATAATATATTTAAATATTATTATATTATATATATAAATATATATTACCTATATACTATATATATTAATATAATATATATTATATTACCTATATTATGAAGAAATAAAATATTTTTTTGCGGTCTCAAAAAGAAATAATCATTTCAAATGTATTATTTGCGTTTTTAACTAGCACTTCACTTTAATTTCTTACAGGTAGGATCACAAAAAAATCATAAAAAAAAACGAACAGAGCTTTTATTTTCCTAAATTGGGAACAACCTGCATATAAATATATAACAACTGCCGTTCTATTTTAAATGCTTTTTGTATAGATGTAACGGTGGTGTCACACGTGATTGAATGTTTTTATTTTACTTCTAAAATTTTGAAAGTACTTTTCAGAGATTGTCGAAAAAAACTTTTAGAAAATAAAATTTGAAAGGGTCTAAATATTATTTAATTATCAAAAAGATAGAAAAGAATTGATGTGAATAATCATTGAATAATCTATGAATAATTAAAGAATTTTAATCTCGCTATTTTGTGAAACGACCGAAAAAATCTTCCCTACTCCCCTCGCCAAAAAAAAAACGAACATTGTTTTTTTTTTAATACAAAAATAACGTTCACAACTTTGATAAATACATGTACTGTAAATGTGTATATCTTTATGATAATTAATTCTCCTAACACCAATATTTAGAGTGAATTTATAACCCATTTTGACCCATTGTATCATATTCTATATCTAAAGATATTACCACCTTTCAGGGTAAGAGTTCCATCTATATATATATATATATATATATATATATATATATATATATATATATATATATATATATATATTACTATATATATATATAAATATATATATAATATATATATAAATATATAATATATATAATTAATATATTATATATAATATATATATATATTACTATATATATTATATAATATATATATTATAATACTATATTTTATATATATATAATATACTTATATACTATATATTTATATATATTATATTATAATATCACTTTATATATATATATATATATAATATACTTAATATATATATATATATTTTATATATATATACTTATTAATATCTATATATATACATATTATATTTACATATATAATTAATATATTTATATATATCTATATAATATATATATATATATAATATACTTATAATATTCATATCATATATATATACTATATATATATATACTATTATATATATATTATATACTATTATATATTATATAATATATAATATATTATTATATATATATACTATATACATATATATATTATATAATATATAATATATTAATATTATATAATAATATAATATATATATATATATATATATATAATATATATATTATATATATTTATATATAATATATATATATATATATATATATACCTATATATTATAAATTATTATTATATTCTTATTTTCAACAGAGTTCGAATAATCTGATTATTCACGTACATAATTAAGTTGACACAAACGTACATAATTGTAATTTGGAAAGAAAGCTTCTTCATGGATGGTCACTCTTGACGCTGAAACGGATTTCGATTTAGGCTTTTTTGTTTTTGTATTTATTTTAGAAATATTTAGCTGTTCTTAAGAAACTACAATTGTTATAGGCATAGTAAGTCTACTAACCAAATAGACATTATTATTAGCCTATTAAATAGAAACTGCATATTTAACATTTATAAGATTACAAAATCATCATATATAAAATTGTATGTATATAATATATTATACAAATATACCCCAATACATATATATATATACAAATAGACCATACATTAATAGATTATTTATATCATTATGATATAATATATATATATATAGATGCATTTAATATATATATATATATATTATATATCTATTATAATACTATATTATATATAATAGAACTTACTCCAATTGTGCATCGTATGTAGTATGTATGTATCGTATGTATGTTGTATGTTGTATGTATCGTATATCGTATGATATGTGTGTTGAGCATGTATGTATGTAATGTATTCATATATATATATACTAATTATATATATTATATATATTATATATATTAATATATACTAATATACTATATCTTATATATATACTACTATATATTTTATATAATTTTTATAAAATATTATTATTATATACATATACTAATATATATATATATTATATATATTAATATACTTTGTAATATTATATTATATATACATAAATTATATATATATATATATATACTACCTTTATATATATCTCTAATATATATAATATATATATAATTATCTATATATATATACTATATAATATATATAAACTATATATTATTAATTATTTATTTCCTATACCTATATATTCTATATATATTAATTATATATATACTCAATATATATTAACTATTTACATATATATAATATATATTATATTATATATATATTTATATATTATTATATATAATATATATTATATATATTAATATATATATTATATATATTATAATATTAATATATATATTATAATATACTATATAAATACATATATATATACTATATATATATATTTATAATTATTATATCTACTATATATAATATCATATATATTTTATACTATAATACTATATATATTATATATAATAAATATATATATATATAATATATATATATATATTCTAATATTAATATAAACATATATATATATATAATATATATATATTTATTATTAATATAGTATATATATTACTATTTATATATATATATATATTATATATATATATACTACTTTATATTTATATATATATATAATATATAAGTATATATATATTATATATATATACTATATAATATATATATATTATAATATATTATATATATATATAATGGTGTAGTCCATTCATTTAAGGCAAGGCAAGGCAGGGGGGTTACTTTCATAATCTCAGATGTTTTTGATTTGATCATAGTTAAATTCAGGAAAAATTAAGATACAAATTTTTTTTGTTTTGCCAAAAAGCCAAGATATAGGCCACCAAAGATGGCATCCTGGATACCATTTTTCAATTTAGATTTTCGACAAAAAATTTAAAGTGCTGTATCTCTGGAACGGTTTAAGATATTTTGATGCGTTTTTTTTTATTTAAAAGATAATATTTTTGTTTAAAATGATATACTCTTTTTTTGAAATATGTGTACAACTTTTATTTCTACAGCCTTTTTCCATTTTTTTTTTTTTAACCGTTTACCCGCCAACGTTCCACTTTTAGGAACATGGTTTTAAACCTATGAAAATCCGATTATTTTGAAGATTTCTTGAATTAATAGGATTGGATATGTTTGTGGATGCCTAATTTAGTTTTTAAAATGTTATATTTGTTATTTTATACAGCAGTTAATATTTTATAGCTTATTATATTTCTTAATTTTTGACATTTTTTAAAAAAAAATTGTTTGCTTAATCTAAAACAAAAAAAGGCCTTTTAATAAAAATTTTTGAATATTTTTTATTTAAAATAAATATATTTCAAGGGTATAAACTTAAAAAATCACGTCAAGAAAATTTAAAGAAGCTGTAGTACACTTTCGGTGATGTTCCCAAAAGTGGAACGTTGGCGGAAGAGTATACAATTTGCGACTGTTTTTCAGAATTTATCAAATTTTGCATATACCTTATTATATTTTATATATATATTATATAATATATATATAGTAATATATATAACCTATATTATAATATATAAGGATATATTATATATTATATAATTATAATATAGTAATATAATATATATATAACTATATATTATATTCGTTCAAGCTGTGTTGAAGATAATTATTGGACAACCAGTTATGATTTAGAAATTTCAATCTTTGCTAAAACTCTGAGTAGGGAAAACTTTTGATCCATCAATAAGTACTTGCATGTCGCTGGTAATAGCAACATTTCCTACTTTAAAGTTGCTAAGGTGTTGCCACTTCTATATAATGCTAGAACAAATTCCAAATGATTGGGACTTTTTCATGAAATACTTGCATTTGACAGAAGCTATGTATTCCATTCACGGCCCAATGTGCAAAACAATTTATCTTGAAATAATCCGTAAAAGGTTGGTTCACTAAAATGTGGATTTGTGCGGCTCAAAATGGTATCCCATCACAGACTTTTACATTATTGCGCAAAGGAGCGGAGAAAAATACCTTTAGGATATGTGTTGTATGAAAATGGAATGGATGATTCCTGACCTAATAAACATTTGGTTTTTGTTGATAATTTTTTTACTAGTCCATAAATTGATTGATTTAGGGACGTCGAAAACATTCGAGCTTTTGTGGTAAGCCGATTTCAAGAAAACAAACAGGAGTGTCCAATTAGAACCAACAACAATTCTTAAAAAAAGGAAGGGTTCAATTAACTGAATTTCAAGTCAGAATGCGAGAGCTTGTGTGGCAAAAATTTAATGAAAAATAGCATCGGTTTGTTGCTAGTAACTACTATGCGTGCAACCAATTCGGGCAACTTGTCAGAAGAAGCGCGTGTAGAGCAACGAACAATAAAAAGATAGTTGCTATCAGCCGCATCTCCTACAAAGTAAATCAGTTTAGCAATGGGAGGTGCGTTGATGTGTGTGATAGGATGGTAGCTTCTTATTGGCCAACGAAAGGTCCAAAAAGTGGTGGTGGAAATTGTTTTCGAACATAGTAAATTTGTCTTTTGTAACAGCCTTTAGATTTTACCAGTACCTCAATCTTATTCAAGAGTTACTCATTTAGAATTTAGAAGAGAGGTTACTTGTTCTTTGAATCAGCAGTGGAAAGAAAAAGGCAAGACAGCGATCCAACATGTCCACCCGCACAAGCTATTCGATATTCGATGTAAAGCCACACTTTCTTGAGTCCTACATTCAAGGGAGTGGGAGTGTGGGTTTCCTAAATAATACAAAATTTTCACTTCAGTGTATAAAAAAATTACATTAAAATATGTAGCGAATATTAAAAATATAATGAATTCTTATATATATATACATATATATCTATATAGTATATATATATTATATACTACTAATATATATATATTATATATATATATATTATATCATATATACTTATATATATATATAATACTAATTAATATATATATATATACTATATACTATACTATATAACTATCATAATATATATATATTTATTATTATAATATATATATATATCTATATAACTATATAATATATATTATATTATATAATATACTATGTTAACTATATATATATATATATATAAATATATATATACGTTTCGAAAAAATTATGCCTTGTATCTTCATTTGCATTTGAAATTCTGTATTAAACAATAAATATACGCTCTATGATTTTCCTTTATATCTTTCCCCAATATGTGTACATAAGGACGCCGCCAACGTTCCACTTTTGGAAACATCACCGAAAGTGTACTAAAGTTTCTATAAATGAACAGGATTTCATCTTCAAGAGAGGTAATAGCAGCATTATTCTATAATTTTTAAGATTTTTCGACAATGGGTTCCATCAGGCGGCGGTAAAGGGTTAATAAAAAAAAAAAAAAAAATGCAAATCAAATTTATTTGTTTTTTTTAACTGGTTTGGTTCAGTACTAATTGAGTACTCATTCCTGAACAAGGAGAACTTTTAGTCAGCTTAGCATTCCGAAGGTTATCCTGTAGAGATGTTAAAGTGTTGCTACTGTTTTTGTTTTTGTTATTGTTGTTGTACTTATTGTTAATGTTTTTGTTGTTGTTTTTGTTGTTGTTGTATTTGTTGTTGGGAGTACATGAACCGGAGTCAGACTGGAAAAAAACCTAAGAAATGGACTTAGAAGGTTGAAATTTAGTGAGTGGATAGAAGAGAATGAGTGAAATATAACAGTGAGTTTAAATTAAGTGGGGGAGCACATGAACCGGAGCTGAAACCGAAGGCGGAGACAGACTTGAATTCTGGCTCCAGCTGCATATTAGGTCAAATGAGGTGTGTTTATATATGTTTTAAAGGACATAGATTCCGATTTTGAAGGCTTCATTACCCTCAAATCCCCGTGAGCGGGACCCGAACTGAAAATACTGAGTACATGACAGAGAAGACGAAAGAAAGAATAGGAAGAACGGAAAAAAGAAAGAAGTCTCATAAGCTGAAGCAAATGAGTCATTGTTGTCTGTGTCTGCTCCGGTGCAGTACATCGAGTAAAACATGTGCTTAGCCACCTTAATAGTGGTGTTAATTTCTATGTTTTCAACGTCGTAGATTCCTTATTTGAGGGTTTCAAAACTCTCAAAGATGCAAGAGTGCATGACAGAGGAAGATTGAGGAAGGAACAAGAAAAAAAAAGTCTATGACAGAGCAAATGAGCCAAAGCGGGAGCACTGAGGCCGGAGGTTCGGTGCCTATGGTAGAGCGTAGAGTGAAGAAAACAGAGTAGTAGCAGGGCAAAGTAGTGATAAAGAAGTCTCATGGGCAAAGCAATGAGTCATTGTAGGTGAGCCACAACAGCGGCGGTTCTTGTGTCATATTGGTAAACATGTACTTTATCAGCATAAATATTGGCGTGCCCCTTATATATAATATTTATATATATCTACTATTTATACTATATAATATATATTATAATATAATACTATATATACTATATATATACTATATATATATATTATATATTATATAATATATATTTCGGGATGTAAAGAACTTCGATTATGACGAGTTTCAGTAAATCTCAAGTTAATATGCGGGTCCTGATATACCACTCTTTTCTCTTTAACTCTTATAGTGGATAGTGTTTTTTTTGGCTGGCGCTCTGTGCGAACAGCCCCATTTAATTTTCCAAATAAAATGACTGTGCAAGTTTGAAGTATCAGCCTAACATTACAGGGTGAAACCGCATAATAACGATCTCCTTTTCCAAACACTTTCAAATCTGGCTTCCGGATCAGGCTTCTGGTTCGGTTCATGTGCTCCATCACTTACTTAATCAGGATCTATTTCACATTCACGTCTCTATGACTCTATCAATTTCATCATCTACAGCATTCCAGGGTTTTTGGGGGCTAATCCATCTACCCTTGAACAGGGTGTGCCTTTTCAGTGGGAGATCCCCACAGGGGGGGTTACTCTAGTGCATATTTGAGGAGTTTTGAACCTCAAATAAGGAATCTATCGAGTTGAAAACATAGAATTAACACCCACATATTAACGGTGCAAAGCATGTTTACTAACTCTGTATGTACCGGAGCAAGACACAGACACTAAATGACTCATTTGACTTCGAGCCATTGTTGAGGATGTCTTCATGTGATACTCTTTTTATTGCTTTGTGCTTCCATCCTGCGCTCTCGTCTTCCTGTCAATGTACTCCGTGGCTTTTTCAGTTGGATCCCACGCTCACGAGGGGTCCTCAAGGTTTATTTGAGGGTCTTGGAACCCCTCAAAGTTCGAGATTACAGATTAAAACAATATTTTTAGACAACCCATCATGTTGACTCAATTGATCTGGGCGAAATTTCATCTAGCTCCGGATCAGACAGGCTCGCAGCTCCGGATAGCTTAAGAGCTCCAGCTCTCGGCTTCAATGTGCTCCGCCACTTGACTTAACACACCAGGATTCTATTTCATTCACCCTCTTCAATGCGGCTCATCAAATTTCATCCATCTACGAGCATTAACAGTAATTCTAGGCCGGGTCAACCCACCCTCACCTTGACGGGGTGCCAATCAACTCGAAACTCATGGAATCTTACTCAGGGACATCAAAACCATATAAAACCCAGTAGTATCTCAAACATGTTACCCAAACACAGCCCGGCACGCAACAAAAAACAAGAAAAGTAGCTAAAAGTAGCTAAGGGTGCCAGATTTAACCTATTTTTCTCAAAAGTGGAAGTTCTCCTTTTCATGGAATGTAGTACTCGCTCTCTGAACCAAGCTAAAAAAAATAAAATAAATTTTAGGATTGGGCATTTTTTTTTTTTTAATTTTTTATTTTAAAAAAAAAAACAAGGAAAAGGCTGTAGAACTAAAAGTTGTACACTAGTATTTAAAAAAAGAGTAATCTTTAACCAGAAAAAGTACTGTTAACTTCAGCAAAAGGATCCAAAGACAGTAATTAGCATAATTTTGTTAAAGCTCAAGGTGCTTGTAAATTTTGTCAAAAAATCTATTAATAATTGTATCCAGGATGCCAAGCCCCCCCCCCCCCCCCCCCCCCGCTCCCCCCCCCCCCCCCCCCCCCACTCGCGTTTGGTGGCCTAATAATCAGCTTGGCCTAGACATGTTTTTGGGCAAACAAAAAAAATGTCTGTATCTTTAAATTTTTCTGAATGTTTGAATCATAATTCAAATTCAAACATTTCATCAAGAGAAGGTAACCTCCCTGCCTGAATTGATATTGAATATGCCATATATATTATATATATATATACTTATATTATACTATATACTATATATATATATATATATATATATTATATATATATATATTATATATATACTATATAATATATATATATATATTATATAACTATATACTTATTATATAATCCTACTTAATATATTATATAATATATATTTATAAATCATATATATAATATATCTATGTACCTCTGTATACATATGGTTGGTTAAATTACTCATATATATTCTACTATTATAATCTAATTATTATATATAATATAGGTATATATATATATAGCTTATATATATACTATATAAATTTATTTATTTTTTCTATACTTATATATATATAATATACTATATATATATATATTATATATATATATATCATATATAATATATATTATATACTATATATATTACTATCTATATATATATTAAATATGCAAATGTTATAATATATACATATTATATATTATATAGAGTTCAACAAAATAGTAGTACATATTTATATATATTATCATAAAAGTATAAATATATATATATATATATATACTATTATACTATTATATATATATATATCTATTTATATTATATATATACCTATAAATATTATATTTATAATACTATTATATATATATATTATATAATATATTACTATATATATTATATATAGTAATATACTATAAATATACCTAATATAATATAATATATACCTTATAATATATATTATATATATAATATACCCTACTCTCTCATTTTATTACTATACTATACTATATATATATATATATATTATATATATCTACCTATCTATATATCTATATATATGTGAGAATGACTATAATATATATACATATAATATATATTATATATATATATATATATATCTATATATAAATATACCTATATATTATAATATATATATATCTATATATCGCTTATAATATTAACTAAAGTGAATATCGATATATAAATAGCTAGGTTATATAGTTTTGTGAGGTATAGTATGAATACTAAGTATAAGTATATTCAAATCTGAGCTAAAACGGATATTAGAAGGTATCTATAGTAACTATAGGCTTTTCAAAAGGATCTTTAACCGAAAGGTATTTCTATTTAATTTTGTATTTTACCCACTCTAGAAGTATTTTTTTTAACCAATATGCATAAAGATCAAAGCGAAGTTGCTTCAAACGTGGCTAATACGAAGGCAAGCTAAATTAGAAATACTTAAAGTTAATTCTATGTAACCTAAACATAAACTCAACATAACCTACTTAAACGTATCATAAACTCATTAATGTCAATTTATTTTATATTTAATATTTATTTCCTTTGCATTTTTTAAAAAAAAGAAAAACAAACCGCATCTAGCACCATGAGTGTATTGTAGATTTTGGTACGCGATAACTACATAGAAAAAACAATTAAAAAATACATTTTTCCTCTTCTTTCCTTCTTTCCACAGAAAGTGAACAAGCGACGGATCCTCCGAATCGTCCATATATATCTAATATCTATATTTTATATATATCTTTATAGTATATATAGTAATATTAAGCATATATATATCATATAGTATATATATATATATTATTAATATATTATTAAGATATTATATAATATATATACTGGGGTCTTGTTAATATCATTGCGTAAATTATCTAACAAATTTTAAGAATTTTTTAGTTATTTGAAAGTTAATTTAAGTTAAGTGAAAAGTTTGTAACTTCGATTTGAAAAATATTATTTTTCTCCTTCAACAAAAGTTTAAGAATTAATCTACAATATGTTTTATGAAGAGCCAATTACAATGTAGTTAATAGCAAATTAATCTTGATATCTAAAATCATTAATTTCTATTTCAGATTTAAATCTCATCTAATTATAGGAGATATATTATATAAAGCTTATGAGCCCGATTATAAATGAATGAGGGAAAATAATAATTAAATTCAATTCTTTAGTTTTATATTTCATAAACCATATCATAATCTTATATTCAAGCACTGATAGATCTGAGAGTATAGCTTCATTAACATTCACTTTAGTTTAAAAAAAAATTGGAAAAGTGTAAAGGCCAAATATCATTATTGAATTATATATATAATATTACTATATAATATTATATATAGATATTATTATATATATATACACTATAATATATCTATATATAATATATATAACCATTCATCTATATATATATTATAGTATATATATAAATATATTATTAATATACTATATATTATATATATATTATATATTTATAAGATATATTTAAAGTAGTTATATACAATATCATATATATCATATCCAAACATTTTTAAACCAGTTGTGATATATTTATTTATAATATATCTTCATATATTTGTTTCATATATTATATAGCTATATATATATATAATATATATATAATACTATATATATAATATATATATATCTAATATACATATATATATATATATCTATAATATATATATATATATATATATATATCCTATATATATCTATATTATATATATATATATATATATCTATATATATATATATAGTATAATATTATTATATAGTTTGCCTATATAATATATAGTAATACATACATATATACCTATAACCTGGTAAAGTTTAACATATACAAAAACAATAATACATATTAATTATATATTTATGATATATGTATATATAGTATTATTAATATATATATAGTATATATACTATATATGAATCAATATATATATAGGTATTAGGGATGTGGGCGACATATATATACTATATATATAAATATATTATTATATTTATACAGTGGCGTATTTAGGGGGGCAGGGGGGCATGGCCCCTCCCCCGAATTTGTCTAGACATCTGAAAATTAACAGGAAACTATGTTGGCACGTATAAATTATGCAAAGTTAAATAATTTTATATAAAATCGTCGTGGTCAGGAACAACTCTCGTAAGTCCATTAGTTAAATTTAAACTTGAAAAAGCATAAGAGAAAATGCAACATTAGATTTTCAGCAGATTGGAGAATGTGTTAGCGCATCTGAATCTGAACTTAGTATTGAAATTGCGTAACCCAGAATTAACAAATTCAAAATATCAGACCCAACTTCCTACTTCCGACCCACAGACTTATGTGCGATAGCCACATTCATTTTTATAGATTTTTGGATAATTTAATATCAGCATTAGGAGAGAGGTTTTTTTAAATTTTCCTGAGCAATTTTGTACCATACGACGGTAGTAATGTGCCATAAAATGAGACAGACTAAAATATTGTGTAATATATTTACAAGGAAGATCTCCGCAAAGCCCAATGAAGATTTAAGTAAAAGCCCAATGGAGTTAGGAAGTTGAAAATGGCATACACGCACAGGTCGCCCAAAAACGTAATAGATGATGTAGTTATATTGTTTGCAGTCCACTATTCCTAATATTTTAATCATTGTTGCAAATACTGGCAATTTTTCTCGTGTTTATGCTTCAGTAGAAAGAAGCTTTTTCAACCATTAGACTGTCTGAAAACCTATTTGAGGAATTTTATGAGATGAAACACTTATTTTCGATGTGCGCCCCTCTCACATACATTGAAATACAGAAAAAAATTGAACATATACTTCAGAAACATTCCTGTCAGGCTATTAAATTAATAGAAAGTTCACGCACTATGGTTTTAGCAATTCACATAATTTCTTCCCAACTTGTTGTTATGAAATTAATATTT
>JABUQX010014352.1:20000-27500 GCA_015478945.1 Trachelipus rathkii
ACAACATATGATCTAGATGGACTGTTGTCGATCAAGCCTTTCCTGACTATTATTCAAGAAAAGTAGAGGGCCGATAACAATCTGCGCTTTAAGCACTGCCACTCACACTGGTAACCTTTTTGCTATGGTAATGAAAGCTCGTGTAAGGACGAGATTCTTCCTGTGCCCCAGTAACGAAAACATTGTTTGTTAACCATAGCCGGTAACGTGAAATGAGCACTTCGTCCAGACATCACAAAATCGTGTTAAGCGAAATTGCTATACTCGTTAACTACCCAGACCATGACTTCGGAAAACCGTCTTACGCCACACACATCAGAATTTGAGGACTTATTAATAATGCCTTGAAAACAATCATGATAACTTGTAATACGGAGAGTGAGAACTTATGTCTAAGTAGTATTACCTTTGATCCAGGCGCTTCTTCGTCGAGGAATCTTGTGGAGTCGGGTCGCGGAGATCGGGGTCGGTAATTTTTGGAAAGAGAACTAGAGTCGGAGTCGAGTCGGGTAATTTTTAAGAAGGGTGGCGACGTCGGAGTCGGCAGTCGGAGTCGGAAAGTCGAAGTCGGAGTCGGGAGTCGAGTAAAAATTGGTAATTTTCAAGAGGTTGGGTCGGTAACCCCTTCAGAGATAGTAAGAGTTGGGTCAGAAATTTCTATTGAACTGACAACAGTTGTGAATGGTGCCTCAGTGAGTCGAATTCAATCACTTCGTACAAGTTCGCTGACTGCGAACTTATAAGCTCGCAAAATGCAATTGCAAACTTCGAAATTTTTAAACCTGCACCTTATGTTTCAATTTGGAATATATTCTAATGAAATTCAAACCTTCAACATTTATAAAAGGTTGATGAGGATTCTGAAGAAAATCGTAAGAGAAGCGAAACGCCGGCCCTGCAGATCAAATTAATAGTGAATATTTCATACACTGCTGCGTCTTAATGGTTGGTCAACCTTATCTACAGGGTAAACTTATAATATAGATATATTATACTAATATAATTAGTATAATATATATATATAAATTTATCTTAGGTATATAGTTATAATTATATAGTATCATTACTAATATAATGAATAGTTATAATATATATATTATTAATATATATATTATTTATTATATGTATATATAGGTATATTAAGTTATATATTATTTTACGTTTATATAAGTATATATATATTAGTATATGTATATATATATATATATAAATAGTTATGGGATAACGGTGAGCTCTTAGGTATTAGTATTATATATATATATTATATGCTATTATATGTATATATATATATATATATTATATATATAATATTATAGGTATTATATATATATATATATCATGTATTATATATATAGTATATATATATATATATACTATACACGGGTGATTAAACTCTTCAGCGACAAACTCGGAGGGTTGAAGAGCAAACGATAAGGAGCATTTATTGTTAAATAAGATATGTTGTATGACTCTTTCGTTTCTAAAAGTTAAACGGATGAGTAAAGTAAACGCACGTGATGTGAAGGCGCTGATGAAGTTCGAGCAAACATTGTGTGTGGGTGATTCTCTTGTGTGAAACCGTTCCGGACATGAGGTGCGACTCTTCGTCTATTTCGTTCGCAACGTAAACACACGATTATCATGCTCGGTTTAACTGCGGGGAGGAGTGTGTTGATTCCATTCGGTAATCCGATGCTACGACTGGTACTGATAACGATGAATCTGGGCAAGGGTATAAAGGTATTGGCCACGTGTTTCGGAAGGACAGTTAAGCGTAGCCACAATGTCGCACCATAACACACCTAAAAATGAGTAACCTAAATCGTCGGTAACCTACAGGCGACGCGTCACACAACATACACTAGTGTACCTTACATCATCGTACTTTGAAACAAAGCGTCATACAACATAGTTATTTAAAATTTATGTCCTTATGTTTGCTCTATCGCCTCCGAGTTTCGTTTGCAGAGGGTTTTTTGGATCAAACCTTTTATATACTATAATATATATATATATATATATATATTATATATATATATATATATTATAGTATATAATATATATCTTTATATATATAATATATATATATATATACAAGACTGATCTCTATAATGGTAATTGGCCCTAATTTACAGAGATTCACCTTGTTTAGCAAATAAAGATAGTTTTTTATTTTGGAAAAACGAAAATCTGATTTGTTTTATTTTTTATTGACAATTATTTTCTATTGTCTAATTTATAGTGAATAACAATTACGTAATTCACTGTTGTTGTAAAGAATAAATGTTAACTTGAAGAATCAATTTAACTATTTTAAATCTGACTCCCAATAAACGTATCAACATGTTTTGGGCTACGAGATGCCAAAGTCATGCTGATTCGCTTCTGCACCTCTCAAAACCTAATGCTCCTCTCTCCCGCATCGGTGCGAGCCGGTTGGGTGACTAGAGTGCATTAGGTGACTTTAATAATATACAAAAAAGAATGAAACAGTTATGTCGGCTTTTACAATATGTAAAACAATTTAACTTTTTACACAGGACTTTCTTGGTACAGAGATTCTCTAAGCTGCTGCACCAGAAATCCGTTCATAAGATACGGTTTGATTGCACTTAATACATCTTTATAAATTAATATGGACCGGTTATGGAACATACATTTTTATCTTACAAGTTCCTGCAACACCCCCTTCTGACATTTTATAAAAAGTTTAGGATAGAGAAGACAGGGACTACTAAGTTTAGAGGGTAAAACAATAAATTTTCACCTAAATAATTTACAGGAGTTTTTGAAAAAAATTTTCAACCATTTTTAATGAATACCTTTTAAGGGCAAGATCCAATTTTGGGCATTTGGCTGGGGCTGGCCCCCATTTCTCACCAACCACCCCGCGCTCTCGCGATAAAAACTTGGGAACTCTTTCAGACGATTTTGCTATTAAAAGCACAAAATGTAAGCTATCGTTTTATTGCCCTCTACAACACGTTGATCTTCCGGTGTTTTTCTGTGACTGTAGTCCTTCTTTCAGAAATTTTCAATTTTATCAATTCATGCGAAAATTCATGTTTCTGCGTCGAAATTCTTCCCGAACGCAACTTCAGAAATTTTTTAACAAAATGACTTCAAACTTGAAATACGCATAGATAGGTCCATTACTCAAAATACACAAAGTACTTTTCGATTTTTGAGTTTTGTGCTCAGCTTACATTTTCAAACCCATTTTTTTTTTTTTTTTTGAATTTTGAAATCGAAAAATTGCGATATAATTTTTTTTTCTGTTCAAATGAAGTGGATGAAATTTTCAGGGCTATTAGTACGGAGAAAGAATGCCTCTTTTTGTACGGATTCGAATATTTTTGTGTATACTCAAAGATTTTTAAAAAAAATTTGCAAATTTTTTTTTTGGAAAAATTTGTTCCAGGAAAAACTCAAAACCTAATTCATATACAAGAAATAATCTAAGTAAAAAATGTGCACTCCCTCCGACTACATAAGCCCTGAAAATTTCATCACTTCGCACGAACAGAAACAAAATATTAATCGCAATTTTTCAATTCAAAATTGCAAAAAAAAAAATGGGAATGAAGAAATTGGTGGACGCTGAGCACAAAACTCAAAAAAAACTCGAAAAGTACTACACTAACTTTTATAGATAATGGACCTATCTATGCATACTTTCAAGTTCTGAAGTCATCATTCGTAAAAAATTCTGGAGAGTTGCCTCAAATGTGCTAGAAACATGAATTTTCTGAATTTTAGAAATAATTGAGAATTCTGAGAAGATGACTACAGTCCAGAAACACACCGGAAGAGTTTATTAACGTTTTAGAGGGAAAAAAAGCTACCATTTTGTGGTTTATATAAGTCAACAATACGGCTGAAATTACGAATTTTATGTCCATTTTTGAGGTGGGGTGAAAATGGGGGCCAGCACCAGCCCAAAATGCCCAAAAATTGGATTTGCCCTAATATAGACGTTTTTTAAACCATCTGAAAAGAAAAAGATTAGTTTTTATGTGGTATTTTCTCTTTCTAAATCTACTAAGTTACTAATATGCGAAACACGTTTCTTAATATTTCTAAATCGCAGAACGAGTGCGGACTGCATTTTCGTCGATAGTACGCTCTGTTATTAACTTTTAATACACTTTGGAACGAAGGGGCCGACTAGCGAGGCGCTAATTTGACCGAATTAAATTGTGTCTGCCGTTACAGCAAGACTTCGCTTTTCCATGAAGTCTTGTTGGCACGAAGACGTGCGAAGTATTAAATTGGTGTCGTGTGGGGCCAGCGGCTGCGCTAAAAGGACAAAATTGTTTTAAACATATTCATTATATTGCCTACGGTGCCCGGCCTCCTCGACACAACGGACTACCCACTTAATTCATCGGTATTGATCATATGTTTGAACTGAAACATTCAACGTTGGGCGGGAGTGATGCCGTACGTTTTGTATCGCGGGAGCGATCTCAGGTGAACAAGCAGGGAGAGCGAGCGGCTCGGCCAGGTCGGTCGGGCGTAGGGGACGTTAAATCATGTTCCTGGCAACATAACATTCTTCAAACAAGCCTGCAAATTCCTATGTTTGATCATCCTATGGCTTCATTGGCCCTCGGGTTGCACTACAAGTAGTCCGGTGAGTCGTTCCTACCACCTTGCAGACTTCTTTATCGAACATGCGACTAGTAAAATTCGCACCTAAGCCGATATCATCCTGGCGGAATTCCAAAAAGACGGGAAAATGCTAAGTGAGAAATAAATGCTTCATATTCTCGAATTATTTTCTTTAGAGGCGATAGTGAACAAGTATTTCTGTGCAGTTGATTAACAATTAAAATCGTAATAGGGTAATTTGTTAACCTCGCATTACGGTTATTAAGAATATCCACTGGACTGCTTCAATTTCGTTGGTTACTTTCTTTAAAGACGCCGTAATTAGGACTTATACCTGGTAAAGTTTTTATTTTTCTGACATGCTGAGCAAATGCGGATAAACTGTTTTATTTTTTTATGCATGTGTGATGAACACAACCTCATTTTAATGCACAGGAGGGAGTGGCATGCGCGTGAGTGAAGTTGAATTCACCTAAAAAGTGCTCTTTATTACGGTATTTGCTGATTAATATTTCTGTACACTATTTTCAGGCACAAAAACTCGAGAATAGTTTAACAAGACATCTACAATTAATTCTATCTCCTTTTTGTTATAAAAGAATTTCTGTTTTATTAACTTCAAAGTTGTTTTCTCTTTCCTAGCCATCAGATCGCTAAGGTACTTATCAGACTGTTAGTTTTGTCTAATTTCTTCAGTCTAAATCTCTTTTAAAATGCAAAGCTAATATTTTTCCATTTCTATCAAATGTTGTTATTAAATTTATTTTGGCAGTTTCCATTATGGCCGCCTCAGCGCGACCGCTGTTTTCCTTTCGTGCGGAGAGATCCATCGGAGAACCCTCATTCACTACCAAATTAATAGCGCCTACGTCAGAGGCTGCAATAGTCCCAGCTGACAGCTCATTGGCTATAGTGATTAGGTGAGCGGAGTTGCAGCCTACACTATTTGGAACTGCATTTTGTACTACGTCATCCTCATCTTGGGTAATATTATTTGCAAATAAATATTTTAATAACGCATTTTGATTCTAGGTAATTAGCTCCATCTTGATATTGAAAGTGCTCAAGATGGCTAGTTCCCTCAATTCCCTTGCATTATAATTTTGTACGTCATTAGCGTCATTTATTTTATATACCAATGCTCGTGAGCACGTGCATATTCGTACAATCTTTCCCACTAAAATAACCCCATTTTTCTTAAATAATTTTGTTAATCCTAATAAAAGCTTATTTACCGGCAAATATCGTTTTTCCTTTGCATTAAAAAACCCACTATGAAAAGCAAAAGGAGTTCCTTCCTCATTATCCCACATGATCACTGTATAAAAGTCTTTATTATTTGCATAAATGTAGACTTTAAGAAGCGCTTCTATGGTCGGGAATCTGAGTCGGGACGCGTGACTATTGGCTTGTTTTATATCTAAAAACAACTTATCTGCTGCATTCGACTACGTGATTCTTTTATAAGATCTATTCTTTCCCTTTAAATAACTACAGTATATAAAGGCAGCGTTGGAATGTGAAGCATGGTTTATTTGACGATAAAACGAAATTAAAACGAACGCACTACTTTTATAGTTGAAGGGCGAGGAACGTTAATTATTTTCCCAACTTTTTCCGACAATGGTGAAATACCCTCTTCTGTTAAGTCACACCCTAAGTAACTTTAACTTTTTACCCCAAATTTGCATTTTTTTTCTATTTAAAACAATTTTAAAATGATTTAATCTCTCCATTACTTGTTTAAGTACCACCCGTGGTGGGCTAAATCTTTAGTACCTATTAAAATGTCATGTAAATAAGCCTGTACACTGGGAATGCCATGCAGTAGTATCGATAAAAATCTCAAGAAACAAGAGCTCGAGTTTTTAAACCCCATGGGCAATTGCATAAACGAGAAATTACCAAGCATCTTACTAATACTAAAATATTGTTGATCGGATTCGGCAATTGGCAAATGGTAGTAGGCGTTCGTCAAATCTAATTTACTATAAATTTTTGTCCCATGAAGCGAACTGAATATATCATTTATATTGGGCATAGCAAATACATTATTTTTAGCCACTGTTTTAAGTTTTCTGAAATCACAGACGATTCTAACACGGCCATCATTCTTAGCTGACGCAGAATTTGGAAAGCTCCATTGTGATATTGCTCTCTTTAAAACTTTCGCTTTTACTAAATTTAATAACTCCCTCTTTGTTTATTCAAACAGTTTATGAAGAATTCGGCGGGGCTTAAGTTTCATAATGGGACCGGTTATATTAGCTTTATATGGAAAGAGCGAAGCTATTTCCTTCAAAATAGCTGTTGGAATGTGAGTCTCCTCTCTCTCCCCCGTAAAATGAAGGCCTCCCCCCATTTCTACTCTTATGTTTCGCCTCCATGTTCTCCCCTCCCCATATTCTGTGAACAGGTCGGACCATACTTTCAGCTGGTTTTCTCGAAATTAAAAGTTTTCCGGCAAATAAGATCTTACAAATAAATGTTTATATTCATTTACCATATTATTAATTATTTTATTGGTATATCGCTAAAAAATTCATTAGAGACTACAGAAGAAGAAAATTGAGAAAGAGTGTGAATGAAAGCCTTATCTCTACAAACAGTGTTATCACGTAAATTTATACATTCTTTGCTCTGAGTTTTCGTTAATGTATCTAACTCAAAATTAATATTGAAACCGAATTTTTTCAGGAAGGGCATTCTTAAGATGCAAATTGGTAATTTTGTAGTTTGAAATTCCACATTATAAGTTCTTTTTAAACCTAAGTCAATTCAAAACATTTTCGTGAGAGTATATGTTAATTACAGTGTCATTAGGAGCTATAATTTGACCGATAATCGATATATTATCGTCCTCATCTATAGGGATCAAATCCAATT
>JABUQX010014352.1:32500-51913 GCA_015478945.1 Trachelipus rathkii
TGTATAATAATAATAATAATATATATATATATCGCAATATTCTACCACAAATGTATAATAATTTTAATTTTTAGCAAATATTATTGACATTTAGTAAACCAATCATCAGCTTGATTTAGAAACCACTCAATTGGGCATTGAGAGTGTTAATTTGCTGGACGTTTTTTTTGAATTCTGTCAATTTTGTTCTATTTTATATTTAGCAATTTTAACAACCGATTTTTATTGGTTAGCCTTGTTTACCTTTCAGTTTTTATGATAAATAGTCAATTCTTATCTTTTGTTAATTAAATTTGGAAAGTTTCAAGGACAAGGTTACGTTGAATTCCTTTGGTTTCTAAAGATTTAAACTTTAAAGGGTTCAATGACAATTGCTTCGAGCAGCACACCAGTACTTCTGTAGAAGGTTTGAGGATGTTTTGTTGTGTAATTTGTCTGGCAAAAAGTAAGGCATCCAATTTAGGGAATGGCTTAAGGCGGCTCCACACATGCGGAGTACGTAGAACTTTTTGCCAAACACCCCATGTGTGTACGGGTCATTTTTGGCAAAGCTTTGCTCATTTGCTTGGTTTGCCAAATACGCACTTTTTGTCCTTAAGTTATTATGTCATAATTTGGAACAGGTTGGTTCAAGTTAGTAACAAATACAGTAAGGTGGGAAGGAGTAGTACAAAGCACACCTTGAATCTTCTATTTTCTCTCAATTGTTACATATATTTATGTAGTGGTGAGAATATTAATATATCAACTAACATATTTAGTAGTTACTATATAAACTAGTGAGTAGTCTACTCATTAGCTTCTACTGTATTAAGGTGGTAGCATATAATTACACATATCACATTTTGGCCATTATTAACTATCATTATATGTTTAGGGGCTCACACCTATTTTAGTTATATATTTATTTTTTATTATACTAGGGTCTATAAAAAGAGTTCATATTCGTATACGTTTTAAGAGAGAAGATAATCTAATCTTTTCTTTATCATACACAATGCTCCTTTTTTGCATTAATCAGATATAATAAAAAAAATAATAACAATAAATAAAAATAACATTTTTACAAACTCTTCTCCTTCCACCAGTTACTGCGCACTAGTTTATTATATTTCTCATTCGTTCTAGTGAGCGCGTGCGTCCACTCAAAACACTTCTCATCCCTCGAGTATTTTGTAGTAGTAATAGCCTATTCTCACGAGAGATTGCCAAATAAACGACGAATTTTATAATTTACACTCAGTTTCTTCCAATTCTTACGAGATTTTTGGTTTGTGTTTGTTCAAGTGCATGTGAGCTTTCTACTCTTTCTTTAGAATCCCTATTGATATAAATCTTTGCGATTTTTACACAATCTTAAGAGCTATTTGCTTCTATTGTGAGTCAATTCTGAGCAACGCCTACAAAACAAATTACTTCATGTCTCGGTTTTTTCAAGTTGCGCATAGCATCTTTTTTGCATATCCTTCCCAAAACAAAGCCAAGTTACGGAGATCCTCATCTTCTCCCACCCCTCAGGGACCCAAGCGTGATACTGAGAGTACCCTGCTAGGAGCTCCCATTTCTCTCAAGCCCCTTTCCAATTCCGCGTGGCTGTTACGAGAGGAAATAAGATATGTTTACACTTTCGCAATTGCGTCCACTTAGCCAGTGGTGTTCTTAGCTGTTTAGCGTCCAAAACTATTTGAAATGTGTCGTCTAGGGTAAGGAGTATTCATTTGCATCATATTTCCCACCTTAATATTATTAATATACTTCTAGTTTCATAAATATTTAGTTTTAATTTTGTATTATGTTATAGGTGTTTATTAAGAAAAAGCCGTACTCGATGTTCTTATGTCCAACGACAATTTATTACATAAAGATATGAGATCTTCTTTCATGGCCTATTATAGAAGCGGTAATCCCACCACTTAATATTATCTATAATTTAAATTTAACTTCTACCCAATTACACTGGCTTGGTTATATATATTATGCTGAGTTATTCATTATTGGAGGGTACTACTGTCGTTTTCCTCTTTTTTATGCCCTCTCTTTCTCTTCGAAAATATAAATTTTGTATTTTTGAAATATCACATATTTTATACATTTTGTTGTGTTATCTGGTTTTTGCTCAAGCTTGTATATATTTATAATCCCCTTATCTGTTTTTTATTGATTATTTAGGTATTATTAGTGCTGCCTTTTAAACATAGACGTTAAAAAGCGCCACTATATTTACATTTTTACCACTGGTCTTATTATTTTCTTAATTTTTTTCCATGCATATTAATTTTGTATTTCGACTCTTTCTTTTAAACAGTATTGTAAACCCTCTCTACATCCAAGAACCTCACACGTGGCACAACTTCATTTAGTAAATAATAGCTCCTCTAGCATATTTGTAGACAGTAAGATTAAATGCATATACTGCTCACATTCTATCGAACCTATAACTTACCCTGCATAAAAGTACGCTATATATATACATTATATGGTAATAACTACAGATACTGGTTAGTACTCAGAATCGATCGTAAAGGAGCAATTGTCGAACTAGTACAGGAGGCGAAAGTCCGTTCACGGAATTGGTGTTGATGAAGATGATCTCCTATAAAGAATGTTATTTGATTCAGTCTTGGTGTACCTATTACTTTTAAATCTGCAAGCACTTGACGAAACTAGCCTAAGATCATGAGGAGCCACAAATTCAAAACCTATAAGTTTATTGAAACACGACACTAATGATGATTAAATATAGACAATTACTTTCGCCAGTACCAGTAGAAATTATGTTTTATTTCCATATTTATTAGGCACTTTGTTAATTCCACAACTTATGAAATAGGTCTTTCTACCAAAACCGGCTTCCATTCTTTGAAGTAAGAAAACTTCTCTCTGGTCGCACACACCTTCCCCTTAGGTTGCCCCAATTAACTCTACCTCCTCATTTTTTGATGTCTTATAGTATGTAATTTTTTTAACACTCTTGAAATAAACTTTAACAGAAGGGACTATTATATTCTGAAGGTGAACAAACTAAGTTGTTTCAACACCAATAGGCTTCCTCTGAGTATCTAATTTTTTCACCATCTCGAAAGACTTTAAATTCAGTTACACGATACTATCAAAGATCTTTTATCCATTTTCTGTGCCTTAAATATTTTATGTATCGGATTATTAACCAAATTGATATATTTCTAGTCTTTATGGACCGTATTTTCTTTTTAATTCCGTGACACTTCCCAATATAAATTAAGATACATTTAATAATTTAGGAAGGGTGGAAAGACATCTTAACGCTTATTATCCCTAAACACCTCAGACCGCTCCTGAGAAATTTTATATTTTTCTCACTTATCTTGAGGAGACTGCGATATCGAATTTATTTTTTTTGGGGTTTTCATTTAACATATAAGATCTTAAATAATCATCATTACAAGGCCATATTTCCTGCGTAGCATTTTTCTTTCATTTTTTTATAAAGAGCTTGGACCAACCTTTTTAGTAGTTTAATAATTAAATTAATAATATAGCTTGAAATGCAAGGTTTTTCATCAATTTATAAGAACATAGTTTATAAGATAAATTAGGCAATGTGCTTTTGAAAATCTCATTTTCTCTAGTTAGTTTTACAGTTTTCATTTCTGAAAATATAGTATATTCTTTTTGGAAATTTCATTTAGCTACCTTTGTTATAGTAAATTTGTTTTTACAAACTAAAGATAATTTGAAAAATCTCCCTTAACCAAAGTCAGACATTTTTTTTTTCCGGTATATATATATTTATTTTTCAAAATTTTAGAGGTTTTCAATATCTATATATCTTAGAGATTTAAGTTTTTTTCATGCACTTTGAATTTAGAGATTTAAAATTGAATGAAGTGCAAGACGATTAGCTTGCATAAAATTTTTGAGGTGTGAATGAATGGGAAAAATATACATATAAATTAAGATTTTCTTTTTATAAAAAAAAAGTAAATTTGTAACGTAATTTAGTACCAGATGTTTGTAGTGAAAATTTAAAAAAAAAAAAAAAAAAAAAAAAAAAAAAAAAAAAAAAAAAAAAGCATTTGTTTTTTGGGTAGAAAATTTGTCTTGGATTTATTCTAAGTATTATTTAGACTAATCATGAGAACATCTAGCCCTATTTCCTAAATGTTATAAATACTTTGTTTTAGCTTAACTAGGCCCTACCTAGCATAAACTTCTTTTGGAAACTTTTTTTTCATTTGTAAAGTATAAATTTTAAACAGCCGAAAGTGAATAAAATGAATTTTTAAATGGGATAAATGCTTATTTTTCTTTAGTATTCTTAACTTAGTAATATCAGTTATAGAGCACGTCCTATACTATGTAAGTTATATTTTATGACTCAGGATTTATGCAAATGCGGAAAGCATTTTATTTTTATTTTTTTTGGTATTTGAAAATTTGGGTCAGTGGTAACAAAAGTGATAAAGATATAGTTTGGACTCTGACCATACATCATATTTTTTTTTCTTAGAAGTTAGCAATTTTTGAGTTTTTTCTTAGTTTTAATCTTTAAGGTATTTTATAAAAATTTAATTTATTTTTCTAAAAGTTGTTTCAAGACATCCACAGGGCATATAGTTAAATCTTAAATCTGACACTTAAATTTGTTTCACATCCCAGTATTTGTAACTTAATAAGCTTTCAAAAGTTTGAATGTCATGCTATTGTAAAAGTCATTGGAAGCAGTATTATGCAATGGATAAAATAATTCTTATAAATATTTGGTATAAACTTTGAGTCATAAAATTCCGTCAGCCACTTCGCTTCCCACTTCATTTTTTTTTTTTTGAAACCTACTTATCACAATTTATTTTTTTCACTTCCTTAATATAAAAGATATTTTTGATTTGGTTTAAATATAATGTTTACGAGTAGATTCTGGTAGAGTAAAGTTATATTTAAATGGGTGATTTATGCTTTTATTGTTATTTTATAATTTTTAATGGGGTCCATCTTATTCATGGAAAAAAAAACTAAATTTTTTTGTAATTTTTTTTTCCGAGGTGAAATTTATGGCATACTGAATTACGTACATCGAACTTCTAACTTTGCTTTTCGTTATGGCCTTCATAGAGAATTAAAATCATACGAATAATCTTTTTATATAAAATTTTTGTATACAATTTTTACCAGCTGAAATCAATAAAATCTTGTTTCGCTTCGGCTGGAACATATGCGAAATTTTTGTATGCTAAAGATTTGCTGTTTATAGTGCCCCCACATTTATTTTATAAAATTCATCCTCAGAGGTATTATTAATTTGTATCAGTTTTTTTCTTTGTATTATTATTAATTGATCTGGCGTGAGAATATGCTTCTACCATCCTTTTATAACATTCAGTATTTGGGTAAAATAAGATGTGTAGAATATGCTAGATTTTGTAAATCTTTTTTTGTTTGTTTTACAGATTTGTATAACTTTCTTATGTAAACCATTTTATATTTTTCATGTTTTGTAATTTCTTTTTTTTATAAATTTTTTTAGGCACTCTACACTGCGGTGTATATTATATTCTCGAAATAAAATTTTTCTGAATTTGAGTCTGATTGCGTTACCTCAAACACACCAAGGCCTATAAAAGTCAATCCCCATTTTCCGGAAACTGAAGGAAAAGATATTGTGGGAGATATATATATATATATATATATATATATATTATATATATATATATATATATATATATATATATATAATGAGTTGTGAGTGAGGACAGTTCCTCGTGTGAAGTTATGTTAGATGAATGAGCAGCTGGAACAATTGTCTGAGTTTAAATATTATAAGATATATTGTTGTATGAAAAGGGAACGGATGATGCAGAGTGTAGTTGGAAAGTTGTGAATGGCAGGAAGGTGGCTGGTGCAATTAAATCGTTTGGTGGATGTAAAGGGACCTAAAGTCTTGAGTGTGCTAGGGTCTTACATGAGGGTTAATGTTGTTACCTGTGTTTAATGTATAATAGTGAGACTATGGTCTGGTATAAGAGGTATGGATCTAAAGTTCAAATGTGTTCAGATGGACAATCCTTAGGGCGTGGTAGGTGTGAGAAGATTTGATAAAATGATGAATGAACGTATTAGAAAGTTGTGCGGCGTGAAGAAAGGAGTAAATGAGAGAATAAATGAAAGTACATCGAGATGGTTTGGTCATGTGGAAAGGATGAGATCAATAGTCGACTTGAAGATTAAGAGATTTATAGAGACGGGTCCTGGGACGAGATCGCGCTGAGTTGCAGAAACGGATTGAAGATAAGTACCAAGGTATGCCTGGAGGAAGAAAAATTGAGATATTGGCGGGGGATGGTAGGTGTATAGATGTGCGCACGGAAGTTGGTGAGGGGGTATGCGGTTTTGTCACCACCTCGGGCCAAACGATGACCACCCACAGTTCCAGACGAGATAATAACCACGCTGAAGGCTCAGTCGCGGTCCGTGAAGCACTACTGGTTGGCACTTTTGTCTTACTACGCACGACCTTCTCAACTACAAGAGGTATAAAAAGTGGGCAGGTAAGGCTGAGCTTTCTATTATTTTTCAGAGTAAGATTTATTGTATAACACTTTCCTGTTTCCGATGACAATGTAGATAATAGTAGAGAGGAGGTGATGAATATCGCATGTATTGATGATATATATATTATATATACTATATATATATATAGTAATATTTAAATACCGAAATAAATAACTAATATCATAACTATAATAATATATATACATCACATATATATACATATATAAACCAAGGTTATAACATCATATAATATCCTATACGCGTAATATATACCTTAACTATACTATATCATATTATATATATATCACTATATATATATATACCTCTAACTATAATGACCTACTACCATTATATATATATAATATATATATCACTACCTCACTTATACTACCTATATACCTCACTATTATATAATTATTTATATACTATATTTATATATTCATATATATTCACTATAAATAACTAACCATCCACTACTATAACACTCAACTCACTATCCACTCAATACTAATAACCCAAACACTCAATAACATACCTAACACCCATCACATACTTTTAAATATATAACATACTATCCACATTATAAATATACATCATATAATACATTATAATATATATACTCATCACTACTATATACTACAATATAACTCACTCACATACATCCACTAACCCCATCCCACCTCTCACCACTATATATATCATCACTCACACTACACTCACACCTAACTTAATAACACTTATATAACTATAACATACAATACATACACACTCATATAATACCATATACACTACACACTACCTCACCATACATATTGTTTGTGTGCGCTGAATCTAGAAGAGCTCTTTGAGAGGCACTCTCGGTCAACGCCGAGACTTGGCAGACGCTCGTGTAAAAGGAGGGATTTGAAAAGTATAACGTAGATAAGGTAAGGTTTATGTTGTGAGTGAGGACTGCAGGGACAGTCCTCGCTGTGAATTATGTTAAGCACTGATGACACCAGTGGACGGTTCTGAGAGTATTAAATATATAGTAATCATAGTTAGAACTGAAAAAGGAATGGATCGCTGCTGAGTGTAGACATTTGTGACTAGACAAAGTGAGAGATTAGGTTAAATATTATACAGTGGTATGTCTAGAGATTAAGTCTTGAGTTCGCTAGGTCTATCATCACTCTTATTTGTTACTACCCCATCTGGTTAATAATCATGTCAGTGAGAGAGACTAGCTAAGTTAGCGTCACCGAAGTTCAATTTATCGTGCTCTCAGCATCGCGCACATCTTCACCACGCTCTCGTTACAGCTGCCGCGAAGAATTGAGAGAAAATCGCAGGAATGATGTATAGCATATTTATGAGTCGTCGCACGACTGGAGAACATGCAGCAAATAACATGATAGATACGTTTAGAAAGTGCGTTTGGTCACTCACACACATGCTGGACAGGCTGAGCACATGACTAGATCACGGCCCACCACCTCTCGCGCTATAGAGATTATAGTGCGCCTCGAGATACTCGCTTGGGATTAATACTCTGGAAGACCGAAGAAAAAGTGGATTGAGTCAATAAAAGGAATGTTGGAGGAGGAGTGAAATGTGAGTTTGGCAGGGGCGAGAAGATTCTGTGCATGATAGGAGTGAAATGGCGGGGGGTTTTGTGAGGGGGTATGGTTTGGCCCACCTGGGTCAGGGCATGAACCCTACACTGACTATATGCCATAGCGAGGGTCCGTCGCAGTCCCGTGAAGCTCTATTGTGGATTTTCTGACTACGACGAGTTCTCACTAATAGGTAATAGAGGGGGCGGTAAGGCTGTGCTTTCTTTTCGACTTATGTCATATTCTTCTACTACTTTTCTGTTTCCGGTGCATGTCACGCGAGTTAACCCCAGTCTTGGGAAAAAAAGGTAGATGAAGTTTTATATATAATATAATATTGTATATATATATATATATATATATATATAGTATATATATATATATATATAATATATATATATATATATATATATATATATATATATATATATTATATATATTTGTAAAAATAGTATATATTATATAGTATATATATATATATATATATTTTTTTTTTATTTATGCATTTGTATATTCTTACTTCCATAGAGTGTTTTGTCATGGATGCATAGAACTATTCATTGCTCCAAGTGCTGTGGAAAGAATAAAAAAATCTGATCCTTGGTTTTGCTTCCTTTGTACAACTTATGATTTCAAAACACACGGATTGCTAATTCCAAAGATTGAATGTCTCTCTCAGGTTTGTTTAATAAAGGAATAGTAATAATGATTTAAAAAAAAAAATCTTTGAACTCATGAAACTTTGTTTTCCTTATTCATTCATATAAATAATTAGTTTCTCAGAAAATTTCCAGATTATTGCCGGGTCTTAAAAAAGGTTTTTGACTTCTATGATTGGAACCTAGATTTATTTTTCTGCAGCTTTCATATTTTGCTTCCAGCAATTCATTGCTTGGTATCTCATAAGCACAGAGAAGGGTATCCAAGCATACTCTATGGACGTTAGGAGTGTTTGCAGACTGGAGACAAGCTCATTACGCTCTCCTCTTTTCATTTACTATACAAACTGCACTCATGAAGAAAACCTCGTTGCTCTGAAGAGGGGGGTGCAGATTCTTGAGTGTCTGTGAAGCGTTTCCTTCATTTCTTCTGTTTATTTTTTTTGTTTTTTACTATCCTTTATTATTATTTTTATTATTATTGTTATTATTATTATTATTATTATTATTATTATTATTATTATTATTATGAATAAAGGGTTAAATGAGAGAATAAATGAAAGTACGTTGAGATGGTTTGGTCATATGGAAAGGATGAATGACAGTCGGTTGGTTAAGCGGATGTATAGTGGTGAGTGTGTTGGGAATCGACCGGCTGGGAGACCGAAGAAAAAGTGGATTGAGTCAATGAACGAATATCTGAAGGAGAGAGGTGTGAGTTTAGCAGAGGCGAGAATAAAGGTGCATAATAGGAGTGAATGGAGTGGTTTTGTGAGGTTGTATGGTTGTGGCCCACCTGGGCCAGGAGATGAACCCTACACTTGACGATATACCATGGTGAGTTTCCGTCGCGGTCCGGCGAAGCCTAGGTGGATTTTCTGACTGCGACGGTTCTCACCAAATAGGTTTAGAGGGGGGGGCGGTAAAGGCCTGGGCTTGTCTTTCGACTTGTGTCATATTCTTCTAACTACTTTTCTTTTTCCGATGCATGTCCACGCATCTTCACCCCCAGTCTTGGGGAGGAAGAAGGAAGATATATATATATATATTATATATATATATATATATATATATATATATATATATTATATATATATATATATATATAGTATAGTATATATATATAATATATATATATAGTATATTATATATATATAGTATAGTGATAGTAATAGAACTTGAAAGAAAAAAGATGTAGATTTGGTAGAATTCTATGAAGAAGATTATCCTCAAGGTGAAATTTTGAAAAGACCTCTTCGTGTTCTTTCACTTTTTGACGGAATTGGCTCTGGTATGAATATTTAACCTCTAATTCTTTCATATCCCCCATCCATATTCAAATGAATAACAAGGAGACATAAGACTCCCTGCCACCTATTAATATTAAGCCAATCAATTTCAACTCTATTTATTCGTAACACACGCTTTCACGTATCGTCATACAGACTTTTGAATTCCATTGCAGAAGGACTACACAAACACGGCGATATATCATTAACAACCTGCCAATAGAGAGCTTCCCTATTAATCCTATCATACGCCTGTTGCAAATCCATAAAACCTAAATACAATTTATTCTTCTCGCTCTCATTTTCTCAATCATTTGTTTCAATTTAAATATTTGTTCCACACATCCTCTACCACTATATATATATATATAGTTCTTCACCAATCAGTCCCTCATCACTCGACGCACTCTTTCAACTATAAATAACCAGCATAATAGTCTCCCTACAACAGCTCCAATAGAACTAATTCCCCAATAATTCCTGCAGTTCCGCTTATCTCCCTTACCCTTATATAAGGGTACTATTACTTGCTCTCCTCCATCCCTCGGAACTTACCTCCATAAACGCTTTGTCACAGCCGCCAGATCCAGATCGATCTCCATACTCTTCCTTCGTCTTGATCATTTCAGCTAGTAATTTCGTTCTATACCTGCAGTTTACCATTCTTGCAGACTTTTCTCAACTCGTACCATACCATCTTATTGATGACACTCTTCCCCAAAAATACTATTCCTTCTTTGCACCGATCAATCGCACATCAACATTCACTACCACCATCTCAGTTACTGGCCAATGTTATGCAGATTTTCGAAAGTGTTCCTCCAACTTCTCCTCACATACACTTCATCAGTTACAAAACACCATCCCTATCATTTACTCTAAGCATATTCCTCTTTATTCTTACCTTTCGCGCTTTCTTCAGAAGAGCTTCCTATTCCTGTAAGTCTTCATTCATTCTCCTTTTAAACTGTTCATTTACCTCTTTTCCTCCTAGTTATGTATCTTATCCTACTTCCTTTTTTTCCTTTCCTTCCCATGGATTTCCAAACTATTTGTCTTTGCTAACCTCATTCATGTTGCTTTTGTATCATTTGAAATTCGCTAACGATTTCTTATATACTTTTAACCACTTTGCACAATCTCTTCTCCACCACTCTCGTGTCTTTGTTACACTCTTGCTTCCTAACTTTAAGCTTTACATACCACTTATTTATTCTTCTTTTTTTTGGTGTGTTATCTTTATTTAACAACCTCTCTCTTCTCTCATTGTATTATTTTGTTTTTTTTATGTCTCTTTATATCTTGTTTTTCAACATTCAACTTGTATTATTTGAAGCGCTCTTAATATTTTACTTATATCCCTTTATATTTTATTCCTTGCTCACTTTTTTAATTTTCTCACTTCTCTCATTATTATTTTATTCCCTACTTCTTTATCAACCTTCCTCCATCTTATTTTAACATAAAACGGTAATTATATGATTCTCTGATTATATCGCCATTCCTAACTCCTCTACTGATTAAATTCTTCTCATACACACTACTTTCGACATCTTCACGAACAACAAAATCATCATATCCTTTTCACTTGAACACATCTCTTATTCTTCTACACCAACTAGTTATATTTATGAATACCTTGTGTTTAAGAAAGTATTACTTACACAAAAACCTCTCTCCTCACAGAAATCAATACCCTTGTTACCATGCTCATTTTCTCCCGACACCCCAAATCCACATATTATGCCATCCCTTTTTTGATCACATATCCAACCATTTAGGTCACCCTACAAAATCAATCTGAAGCTCCTACTCACCTCATCCAAAACATCATTCATATTATCCCAGAAAATTCGCACTTTCTCTTCAACATACCCTCAAATGGACCAAATATGTCACAAACCAACCCACACCTTGACGCTTTCAACTTTATTTAACCATTAGAATTCTAGTACTCGCGCAAACAAAATCTACCATAGCTCTGTACCACAGAGCACACATTAGAATTACAACTCCTTCTCTCCCCCATTCATTACTTTCCACACCAGCACATACACATTTCACCCCACACCACTAAATTTTACTGTTTCTTTTTTATCTTTGTTTCAGTCACAGCTAGCAAATCAAATTTACCCTTTCTAAATACATCCATCAACCTCTCTCTCAACATTATTCCTGGCTGACATGTCCAGTACGCATACGATTCAGTACATTTTTCGGCCGAAAAGATAGAAGGTCGGTTACGGCGATCACGAGACCTCTCCGAGGCATGCATTAGCATTCCTGGCAAAGAAGAGATAAGTGGTACTGGGTAGCCAACCCAACTACCACTGTCCATTTATTCGCCTTCTACGATACGCAGAACTTACGCTGTGGGCATTCTTTCTCCCTCCACACAATTGGGATAAAAAGGTGGTGTCTGCAAGATGTTGTCTAGAAGAGGAGTGTGAATATAAGTATGTGGATATAAGGTGGTATCTGTAAGATTGTGTCTGAAGGAGGAGCGTGGATATAAACGCAAAAGAGAAGGCGAACCATTAGGCACTGAATGTCGTGGGGAAACCCTACACACCATAAGCCCAATAGGGGGTAATTTCATTGCTGCTAGTGCACTACTCTACCTCCATATAATATATATATATATATAATAATATATTATATAATATATATAATATATTAATATATATATATATAATATATATATATATATATATATATATTATATATATATATATATTCTTCTTTCTCACCTTCTCTTTGCCCCAAGATTGGGGGGTAAGGTGCTGTACAGCATCGGAAAAAGAAAAGCAGTCAGGAGAACTGACAACGTCGAAAAGAAAGTCCCAGCCTTACCGCCGCCCTCTGTACCATAATTAGTGAGAGCTCGTCCACAGACAGAAATCCACCCTAGAGCTTCAACGGACCGCGACGGACCCTCACTAATGGTAAATGTCAAGTAAAGGGTTCATCCCCTGGCCCAGGTGGGCATCAACCATGCCCCCCTACTACTCCCGCCATTCTCTCCTATCATGGCACATTTATTCTCTGCCTCTGCCAAACTGCACATTTCTCTCCAATCAGACATTCGTTTCACCGACCTCAATCCACTTTCTACTCGGTCTCCGCAGCCGGTCGGTTCCCAACACAGTCACTCGCACTATACATCCGCTTAAACCAACCGACTTTCATTCATCCTTTCCACATGACCAAACCATCTCAACATACTTTCTTTATTCTCTCATTTTACCTCTTTCTTCACACTACCCCCCTTACTAATACGTTCTTTCCTCACTTTATTAATTCTTTTCACACCTAGCGCCCCTAAGATTGTTAATATATATATATATAGTATTATATATATATATATATATATATATATATATATAATATATATATATACTATATATATATATATATATATAATATATATATAGTATAAATATATATATAATATATATATATATATATATATAATATATATAATAGTAGCCCCTGGGCTTCCCATATTTGGGGGGGTCCATGTCATCTCCAGAAACTCGGCGACCTCCACCGGCGGTGCCGCAGGTTTCTTAGGGAGGAAATATGATAGAGTGTTCTGTAGGGTGTGAGTCGGGGGCATTTCAGAAGGAGGTGATATACTGTTTAAGCCTCTGTTAGGCATCTGCGCCAGAATAGTGAGGTAATGTCATGTAATCGAAACCTGTTGTCTCTATACTGGAGATCCGGATGATGCCGTCGGATCTCAATCTAGGAGAAGTGAGTTTGGATTCCTTCGTGGGAGTGTTTTTGTTTTGTAGTATTTCAAGGTCAGGAATGCTTGGGTGAACTAGCCTACGACGCTATAATTGCGCTTCATATCACGTCACACCGCTACCGTTACAAAGAAATCGTCAATTAAGTAAAAATACTATGATGTTAACTAGTGCAAGCCCTTTGTAGTGTTATTAAGGAAACAGGGGTCCCAGCCCCAGCTTTAGTCTATTTTATGGTACAATGATGTTGATCTAGTGGTTAAAGAAAAATAAAGTAATTTAAAAGAAGGCTATCCTTCAATACAACTTTCTCAAAAGCAGTAGTGGAATTTTGGGATGGTGCAAAAGCAACACTCACAACCCACAATATATTTATATATATATATATATTATATATATATATAAATATATATATATATATAATATATATATATAGTATATATATTGATATATATATATTATATATATTATATATATATATTATTAATATATATATATATATATATATATATATATATATATATATATTATATATATATATATATATATATATATATATATAGTTTTATTTCAATGTTTCTCCTTATGTTTTTACTTTTAAAAAAGGGTTGTTCGTCCTTGACAAGTTAAAGCTGAAATTGAATTGCTACTTTGCATCAGAAATTGACCAAAATGCTATCAATGTTGCCAAGATGAATTTTGGTGACCGAATTGAACACATTGGAGATGTTCAGATGTTGTCCAATAAAGAGGTATTTCCTTATCTTTTAATTAAGATTCTTATAATTTGGATACTTTTAGTTTATTATGTTTATTTATATTTTTTTTGTCTTCGCTGGTGGGCAAGAGTCGGAGGCCTACCAAATTTCACCAGAATTTGGAGAAATTTCCAATTCTGATCTAGTTCAAAGGCCTGAGCAGGTTCATTCCTTCTTCAGCTAAATCTTTCTTTCCTCATTTATTCCTTCTAAAACTAAATCTTTCTTTCCTCATAATCCATGGTCGATCGTGCTTGTTCTCTGGCCATTCAGGCTAGAGACAGTGCCTATCGGGGGTGGAAAAATTCTCGTTCTCCTATCACTCTCGCTAATTTTTATTCAGCTAGAAATCGTTGCAGGGATACTCTTCGACGAGCAAAGCGGGCTTTCATGCAAAAGGAAAGTGCGCTAACCTCCTTGGTTCCCTACTGACAAATCTTCATCTTTAGCACTTCCTGTAAATCATCTTTTTCCCCTCTTATTCGATCTGATCATGTGTGGTTTGCTAATTTCCAACTGAAAAGGCGTAATCTCTTCGGCCCTCGCTTCAAACTATTATTCTCTATGTCTTCAAATACTAGCACTTTCCCTCGGTGTTGGAAGCTCTCACATGTCCAACCTATTCCGAAAAAAAGGAGCCGCTTTGATCCTTCTAACTATCCGCCCTATAGCCTCACTTGTATTCTTATCTAAGATCTTTGAAACCCTTCTCAACTCACTTCTTAGATCATTCTGGAAACTTATTCCGAGCCAAGTTAAACGGCTCTCGTTGCTGCAACGAAGTCTGACTGGCGATATACATTCCTGTCTAACCGATTTATGGTTTTTCGCCCTTCTGCTCTTAGGAACTACGGGGAGACTTGCGTGGTGGCTGACATATCATATCCAAGCATTTGACCGAGTATGGCACGCGTCACTCCTCTCCAAGCTCCCCCTTTGGGTTTCGTCCTTCTCTTTGCTTACTATGTCTAGTTTTCTTCAAATCGTCCAATATCGGCTGTTGTTGATGGGCGACTTCTTCTTCTTTTCTGTCTATAGTGGTGTTCCTCTCAGGGTTCTTGTCTTATCTCCTACTTTTATTCCTACTTTCATTAATGATCTTCTCACCTGCGCCTCTAACTCTATCCACTCGTATTCCGATGACTCGAGCCTTCATTCTTTAACTCATATCAATTCTACTCCCTCTTTTACTTCTAGAATTGTCTCTCGTTAATCTTTTCCGATTTTATTCCTGGCTGATGGATAGAAATAACTTTGTGAAATTCAATTCTTTTAAAAACCCAACTTCTTCAAAATCTCCTTCTCCAAATACCTTCTAACTTTCCTATCTCTTTCGACGGTTCTGTCGTCGTCTCCTGTTTGAACAATAATAAACATCCTTGGCTTTTAATCATGAACAAAAAAATTGTTCTTGGAAACCTCCATCCACAACGGTTTTGCTAGGGCAGCTCAAAGAACTGGAAGTTCTGTTTAGACTGCGAAGACTTTTTTTCCTCCTTCTCAGTTACTCCAGCTATAACAAGGGTCTCCATCTGCCCATAGTATGGAAGTACTGCCTCATATTTCTGGGGGGGGGGTTTTGGTTTCACCCGGCTTTGACAGGGTCGAAGTCCAAACGGCAAAAAGGGTTAATAAACTGTTCTGGTACTTTCCAGTTCACTTGACCCTCTATCTTTTGCGGCGCGATGTTGGGTGCTTTTATCTCTATCCTATAGGTACGCAAGCGGCAAGGTGGGCCGGTTCTCGAGGGACCTTATCACTCGCGTACCACCAGCTTTACGACCCCTTCGTAGCACAAGGGGTGCTGTATCTGCGCACGAGTATTGTGTTGACATTGGTAACTCCACTCTAGTTTGCTGTGGTGCTTCCTTCTTGTCCCACCACCTCTGTTCTTGGAATTCTCTTCCATCTTCTGGATTTCCTACTGAATTTAATCTCCTCACTTTAAAGCCCACGTCTGTGCTCATATGCAATTTGCGCTAGAGGGTAAACTTTTTGAGAATACTACACCCCCTCCTTAAATAGGGCTCTGCCCGTGAGTGGTGGTGACAACTGAAAAAAAATCCTTGAATGGGCAGATATGTGTGCAAATGAACTTGAATCTAGTATTCCCCCCATCCAATAACATCGTTGAGATTATCCCAAGACATCGTAAACATCTCAGATTATCCTCAGATGGATCATATGTCGCAACCACACAAATTTTGACCTTTTCAAACTTAAATTTAACCTTTAGACTTCTAGTACTCACACACACAAAATCTACCAAGCTCTCTACCACATTTAACTCATCAGAAATTGGAAATCTTCTATCCCCCTCTCATTGCTTTTCCCCAGCAACACAAACACATTTCAACACCACACCACTCATTTTCAGACCGTTTCCTTTCATCTTTGTTTTCAGGTTACAGGGAGCAAATCAAATTTGCCGCTTTCTAAAATGCCATCCATCACCCTCTCTCTCATCTCAACATTTATTCCTCTGACCTTTCATATACAGCTGTATACGATTCATACATTTTCGCCGAAGGATAGAAGGGCGCTTACTGCGATCACGACCTTCTCCGAGGCATGCATTAGCATTCCTGGCAAAAGATAAGTGGTAGTAGGCAGCCAACCTAACTACCACCGTCCATTAGTCGCCTTTCCACGACAAGCAGGACATACGATGTGGGCAATTTTTTCTCCCTACAAGTATGGATATAAGGGATAGGGGATGTCTGTAAGATGTTGTCCCTAGAAGAGGGGTGTGGATATAAGCAGGGCTGCGGAGCCGGCAAATTTTTTTCCGGCTCCGACTCCGGCTCCGGCTCCAGCATTTTAAAATTACCCGCCTCCGACTCCGGGCTCCGGCTCCAAGCAAATTTTAAAATTAACCCGCTCCGACTTCCGGCTCCGGCAATTTTAAAATTGTTTCGGTCCGGCTCCGACCCCTAGTTTATATATTCTTTCTCCCATTTACAGTCATGAAATCATTAATTCTGATACAAAATTTTGAGGGTATGATGAAATTAAATTTTGTTAATGACATTTTTATTAGCTTAGAATTTAAGAACTTAGAAATAATTTTTATAGAAAAATAAGAATTTTAAGAAAATACAGAAAAAGGAAGATCATTTTTACTTTCTTCTAAATTTTTAATATATTCCTCTTTGAACGAATGAACGCCTGTACAGTTACTGTAATGATTATTTATTATTTTCTTTCCTAAAAGAAATAAAATCATATTTTAGATTCATCTTAAAGTTTAAAATAATTCCCTTTTGAACTATGGGCCTGAACATATATAACATAATTTTATTCAAAAAAGATTTTATATAAATGAACATATATATAATACCGTATATAATATATATATGATATATATATATATAATAATATATATATATAATATATATATATTATATATATATATATATATATATAATATATATATAATATATATATATTATATATATATATAATATATATATATATATATATATATACTGCTTCTTTTCTTTCTTTCTTCACCTTCCTCTTTGCCCCAAGATTGGGGGTAAGGTGCTGTACAAGCATCGGAAAAGAAAAGCAGTAGGAGAACATGACAAACGTCGAAAAGAAAGCCCAGCCTTACCGCCCTCTGTACCATTAATTAGTGAGAGCTCGTCACAGACAGAAAATCCACCCTAAAGCATCATGGGACCGCGACGGACCCTCACTATGGTAAATCGTCAATGTAAGGGTCATCCCTTGGCCCCCAGGTGGGCCACAACCATGGCCCCATCTACAAAACCCCGCCATTCTCTCCTATCATGCACCTTTATTCTCGCCTCTGCCAAACTCCCATTTCTCTCCTTCAGACATTCGTTCACCGACTCAATCCACTTTCCTCTTCGGTCCTCCAGCCGGTCGGTTCCCAACACACTCACAACTATACATCGCCTTAACCAACCTACTATCATTCATCCTTTCCACATGACGCAAACCATCTCAAACATACTTTCATTTATTCTCTCATTTACCCTTTCTTCACACCACACCACATCTCTAATACGTTCATTCCTCTCTTTATCAATTCTTCTCACACCTAGCATGCCCCTAAGATTGTCCATCTGAACACATTGAACTTTAGATTCTATACTTCTTATTCCAAACCATAGTCTCACTACCATAAACAATAACACAGGTAACAACAATATCCTCATGTAAGACCCTAGCACACTCAAGACTTAGTCGCCTTTGCATTCACCAACGATTTAATTGCAACCAGCCACCCTTCCTGCCATTCACAAACTTTTCCTACTACACTCTGCATTTCCGGGGTTTCTTCCCCCCCCGGGTTTTTCCCCCCCTTTTCTCCATCCAAAACCCAAAAAATTAAATACCCAGAATATTTAAACTCAGACACTTGGTCTAGCTCTCACCATCTTAAATAACTTCACACTGAGGAGTGTCCCAACTCACAACCATAACCTTAACTCTACATCCACGTTTACTTTCAAGCCCTCCTTTCACAACACCCTGTGCCAAATCTCTCTATAGTAATCCTCATCACTCTATTCAGATTGCCAGCACAGAAACCAAATCATCCGCATATAATAGTAGGGCACCCTCCACTCAACTTCATTCTCCACCATTCTAACACCATTTCCCCTGCCATCCCACCTCAAATTTCTTTCAATAACCCCATCCATATACCAAATTGAATAACCAGGAGAATAACACAACCCTGTCTTAACTGCCGCTATTAATCCTACCAATCACCATTGACACCATATTTATTCTTACACACGCTTTCACTATCGTCATACATACTTTTGGATTCCATTCAGAAGCCTACCACCAACACC
>JABUQX010014353.1:0-14513 GCA_015478945.1 Trachelipus rathkii
TATATATATATATATATATATATATATATATATATATATATATATATATATATATATATATATATATATATATTTTTTTAAATCATGCATTTTTTTTTTTATAAAATTTTTTATTTATCTATATAAAATAAACTATTCTTGCTTTAAAACGTTACTGCCATATATTATCATCTCTCTCAAATCTCTCTCTCTTTGAAATACATATCCTTAATCACTCTTTATTTTTTTTTTCATTTCCTTAACAAACAATCTTTGCTTCGCGATATCTTCACATTTGATAAATACGCAGATATGAGATAAGACAATAATCTTCAGACAAATCCATGATAATCTTTATTATCAGGGATAATAAGCTTGACAATTATTCATTCATGCAAGTCACAACTTCAGACACCAAGATATACACTATTTCCCTATTCGCTATAAAAGCAGTATCTAGTTTCTTTTTCCTCAAAACAATGATATCACCCATCTTTTTGCTTAGAGCTCAGAGGACAGAGCCATACTTGAAAGATATATCTAAGGATTTTTCGTCATTTTTAGTATATACTTGAAGCTCTAAGGATGTAAGCTTTAGTCACATACATAACGAATTATTTAAAGGTTTTAAACCACTGATTGTTCTATTTTAATTTACTGGTCTCATAAGGAAAATCTGAGATCGTACAACTAAACCTAAAAGAAAATACCTGGTGTATTTTTTTCCTTCTATTATTATTATTATTATTATTATTATTATTATTATTATTATTATTATTATTATTATTATTATTATTATTATTATTATTATTATTATTATTATTATTATTATTATTATTATTATTATTATTATTATTATTATTGTATTATTTATAAACGTATTCTTAGTATTATTATTTATACATATATTAATATTGTTATTATTATTATTATTATTATTATTATTATTATTATTATTATTATTATTACTATTATTATTATTATTATTATTATTATTATTATTATTATTATATTATTTTAAGAGTGGTAATTTCTATCATTACTTGTTATATGCTATTATGTTGAATAAAGAATTATTATTATTATTATTATTATTATTATTATTATTATTATTATTATTATTATTATTATTATTATTATTATTATTATTATTATTATATTTAATATAATTACTATTTTCTTTATTAATATTATTGTTATTAGTAATATTTTTATTATTTTCAACATTAGTATTTCCATTATTAGCATTATTATCATATTATTTTCAATATATTTTTCAATTTCTAAACATTATTTTTATTATTATTATTATTATTATTATTATTATTATTATTATTATTATTATTATTATTATTATTATTATTATTATTATTATTATTATTATTATTATTATTATTATTATTATTATTATTATTATTATTATTATTATTATTATTTTTATTATTATTATTATTATTATTATTATTATTATTATTTTTTTTTTTTTTTACATATTTTAAGTTCCTGATTTGGGAGTATAGTAAACGTTAAATAAGAAGCTCTTATTGAAAACCTTCCAAAAGTGGTGATCTTTGGAAAGCACCTGGAAAACACAAAATACATAACAGTCCTACAGGAAAAATAAAAGAACCTCCGGAAGCTTGCTAAATGCTAAATTTAAATTTTATTTTAATTATTCCACAATGACGAACGAGAATGGAAGCTCCGTTGGGTCTTCCCAAACTCCCCAAACCCAACCAACACTTGCGGCAATCACTTCCATTCACAAGAATGAGCTTATACTTACCGGGTGCATTCAAAACTCCTGGAAAGGGCCAAGTTTCTCACGGTGGCTAGAGGATATAAAGGAAAACATTGTACTAAAACACTGCACGAATGATAGAGAAAAAAATCATGCAAGCGAGAAGTCAGATCCATTTAACCGATAGAGAATTCAGATGGTTCCTTTCCTCTAATCCAAACCTCCTTAGCATGCACAAATTTGAAGAACTCGTTGATACACTCCGCTCCCTAATCCCCCAGAAGATTCTTTACATCACTTCGACGCACTCAAGCGCAATATGCAATTCAAATGGAATGCTAAAGAAAACTCTCTCTAAGTGCTCTGTCCTTACAAAAATGAATCAAAGATTTTTTCGAAAAACTCAATGAAAAAGACCACTCTCACCTTCGCAGACAAATTTATAAATGCGATAGCAACCGCATTTCTTTATACACAAATACCAAGTCATTTGAAAGAATACAAAAGACAATTTGTAAAAGAGTACGAGTAGTACCTGCCTCTCCCCAAGCAAATACAAAAGTTCATTCAAAAGTCCCAAGGCCGACTCTACAATCTACCTAACGCGAATATAAACCCTGCAACTCCTCGAATGAACGTCATTCTACTGACTAAAAGTGGAAAATTTTCGAGACCGAAACCTATTAATCAACACATGCAGAAACAAGCTTTTATTCAAAAAACACCACCTGCAAAAACTCAACAAACATTTTGTTCGCATCCCATCTCAAACCTCGAGCATTCACCCAAAAAAATGCTACCATTGTGAGCAATCAGGTCATTTCAATAGCCAATGTCCGTTTAATCCATATTGTTATAAATGTTATCAATAACATGTTGGAGGATTCGAGATTTCACCCAAGAAATCCAGATTTTAAAGTCAAATACGCTCCATTCACTCCTTAAATCAATGAAAGCATAAAAAAAGACTGGAAATCAAGCGGCTTAAATAGAACCGAATATAAGGTTGTGTGACCTTCCTTCACTGCCTCAGAAAAATTGGAATTCTCAAATAAATCAATTCCAAAATATGCACTTAATCTCCTCAAACATTCAAGAAAATAACCCAAATTACTACATAAATGAAGAAAATCAATATATCCCCTTCATGGAAGATTACTTCTCAGATCAACAATATTCCTTTACGCTTATTTTAATTATCAACAACCAAGTGATTCTCTTCAAGACACACAACAAGAATTGTATGAAAATGCTCAACAAAATTTTTGAGTTCTGAGATTTGGCCCCATCACTCCGCTAGACCTCTCCCCTTCCCAGAGAGAGTATCCCCCAATTTAAAGACTTATAACGATAATTTTAATGAAGATAGGGATTTTATTAAGGTTAATGCATGCAAATCCTCATATAATTTAGATTCACATAACGATCACCTAAGCAATAATAATAATCACCTGCATGATTTTAATTTTAATTTTAGTACTATTAATGATGATAATGGTATTCATATTAATTTTATTAGTATTCATAGTATTAATAATTCTACACATACTTATTGCATAAAGGTTCAAACATCCTCGCAACTATTGCAACGTGAATCCCTCTCCTCACCACCATCAGCATTGTTGAAATGCTGAAAACCAAATGTTGAAAATATTTTTCCACCTTTTCCACATTCTCACTCACTCCCATCTCTCTCACTGCCCAAATTCACATATTAAACCACTCTCTCTCTCTCTCTCTCTCTCTCTCTCTCTCTCTCTCTCTCTCTCTCCTCATTCTAAGCAACATTACTTATCAACGCTCTCAACCATTGTTGCAAATACCTTAATGGTAGCACATAGAACTCAGGAATCAAATTCTTTTTCCTTCACATTTAACAAAACCTTTTCTTGCCATAACACCCAATCTTCCAGAACATCGCAATCTAATGACACAGAGGGTCCAACTTATTTCCTAAAAGCTGCAATAACTTTTAACAACTGCAACCTACAACACAAATTATTTCTCTTAGACACCGGATCTAATGGTTCTCTATGCAAACTGTCGGTCTTCCACAACCTTCAAAATACACTCAAATATGCAATATTCAACTCAAATCTATTACAGGTTCTGTTTTTCAGCAACTTGGCACCATTACTTTAAAAATACCTCTTTCAACATCTTATTTCCCAGTCACTTTTATGGTTGTCCACGACTCACTCTGTTCTTTTCAATCTGATTTCCTCCTCGGCACAAATCTCTTTAGTAACGCTCCAATCTTCCTTGATCTCAAAAATTTTATGCTGGCTGTAGACATTGAAAATACCCTGACTTTTCACCTCGTACTTACTCAATCTCCTCATTCACATTTCTCACACAAAATTTCATCATCCATCACCCTACCATCGCCTCAATCACAACAAAATAACTCTACTTTGACTTCTCATAATGATAAAGATATAACTTCCGACTAACTTCCCTCACAAAATAATCTTTCTGTGAACTCTGATATATCTCTCCCACACTCTCTCTCTCATAGCAAAAATTCCATTCCACCTCTATACTCTGATAATATTTCAATCTCTCGAGACCTTCTTATGACTCTGAAGTTATATATAATCTTTATATTACTTTTACTATTGAATTTTATCCATATTCTAAAACAATATTTTTTCTTAATGCATTATCTTCTTCTAATACACCCCCCTCAGAAAACTTAATTTTATCAACTAACAGCACTCATATTAATAACTATCTTTACGTCGGTAGTATTCTCAGGGCATGCAATAAAGGAAAAATATTACTAGATATTATAAATTTAAGCGCTTCCCCAGAACCATTAGGAAAGAATACTCTCATCTCCACTGCAAACCCAATCATAATTTACAACTTCTTCTCTCATACAAAGACGTCATTGCTCTCGACGATGACGAAGTCCTCATCTGCCCTTTACAAAAATTCTCTCTTCAACTAAAACCAGACGCCCCTAAAGTATTATATCGTCCACAATACAGCCTTCCACACAAATATCTCGCACACATATAGATAAATGGGTCATAAATTCATTCCAAAAAGGTTACATAAAATCAATCTCTTCTCCACACAGCTCTTCCCTCCTTATAATTCCCCAAAAGAACTCTTCCCGTCCGAGAATATTTGCCAATTACAGGCATATAAACTGTCACCCAGTTTTAGATCGCTATCCTCTGCCATGCATAACCGATCTCTTCAAAACATTTGGTAAAAGCTCCCTCTTTATCACTGTAGACCTCCTTGATGCTTATCATGGACTAGAAATTGAGATGGAATCACAACCATATCTCGCATTTCGCACTCCAAAGTTTATAATTTTGCTCCACCACATTTTTTAAAATTTTGGTCTCTCAAACGCTCCTTCTGTCTTTATCCGCACAATGAAATTAGGTCTCTCCCATCTCTTAGGCCCAACTTGCAGAGTATTTCATAATGATGTTTTAATCATAGGTCACTTAATATCATGTCACTTTCAAGATATCACTACAATTTTTGACTCTTTTCGTAAAAAATAACCTTCTCATTAACTTAGCTCTACATGTCACTTTCTTCGAACAAGTGTTCTTTTCCTAGGCTTCCGCATTTCAAATAACGGCATCAGCCCTGACACTGCCAAACCACAAACACTTCAATCCTTCGCACCTCCCACAAATGTTGCGGAAACACACTCTCTCATGGGCTTTTTAAATTATTTCAATCATCTATTGAAAGATTTTGAAATAATTGCAAAGCCAATAACATCTCTATTACGCAAAAATGCACAATTTATTTGGAATCCAGAACAACAACAAGTATTTGACACTCATTAACAAGCATTACTTCTCCATCCACAATTGGTTCTTCCTGACTACAACAAACCCTTTTCGTTAACACGAACGCATCACAAAAGGGCCTAGGAGCCGTTCTTTATCAACACAACAAAAATAGCAAAGAAATGCCACTTTCTTTTATAGGTCACTCTCTCTTTCTCTCTCTCTCTCTAAAGTGAAAATAAATTACAGTACACTAGAACAGGAAGCTCTACCAATAGTACTAGCTTTATCCAAATTTAAGAACACAATTCTTGGATATCCTCTCACCATTATAACCGATAATCAACTATTAACCCACGTGTTTAAAAACAAACAACTCACGGGTCGACTGGAACGCTGTAACATATTTATTCAAAGTTTCAACCCATAAATACAATATAAAGCTATCAAACTTAATGTTATACTCGACTATCTAAGTTGCAACCCACCCCACAACCTCCCACAAACCTTACCCTCGCTCCACCACAACTTACACACCAATTTGCTACTCACCTCGCACCCTCACATAAATCTTTTCTCCTTACACCCGAAATCTTTGCAACAGAAGAAGTAATCTTTGCATTTGAGAGCAGCATATATATATATATATATATATATATATATATATATATATATATATAGCAGTATATATATATATATATATATATATATATATATATATATTTCAAATCTTCTCCCTGACACCACCTCCCCACCCTCCATCTCCAAATGTCATTATACAAGAGGTTTTATACTATAAAACTTCCACTGGCCGACATTTACTTGAAGTGCCGGACTTTATGATATACTCCGTTATCGAACGCAACCATTTCACTTTATCTTCAGGGCATTGTGGCTCTGAAAGAGCACAACACCACTTACAAGAAAGATACACCTTCCCAAATTACATACGCGCATTAATCAATTTTTATGGCACAGCTCCCATACTCGCTCCCATAAAAGAATATCCTCTAAGAGTCGAGCAATCGACCCATTCTCAAGGGTACACTGCGACATTCTAGATTCCCTTCCGCTTTGCCATTTTTCACAATCTAAATACATGCTCATTTTCAAAGACGAAATCACAAGATATGTCGAATTAGTGCCACTTAAACAACACACTCCTAAAGACATTGCACAAGCACTTCTTGAACGTGTAATTATAAGACATAGCACATCTGAAATATTAATATCTGACTTATCTCCAGATTTCAAATCAGAATTCATTAAACAACTTTGTTCGCAGTGTAGAATAAAAACACTTAACATAGTTGTTAGACACCTCCAATAAAAGGCCATCTGTGAGTACGAGGCGCTAAAAGTTGCTAACTTTCTCCAACATTTTGTCAACATAAATCACAATGACTGAAGTAAATTTCTACCTTTCGCTCAAACCTCTAAAAACAGCAATTTCAATTTTTCTATTGGCACCACACCACATCTCCTACACCAATATAACAAAAGACTACCTTGTCACCTACCTAATTACAAGTCACCTTTCAATACTTCCAACACCACCCGACAAACATTAATGATTATATTGACGAATTAGCAGAAATGGCAAACATGATCAGAACGATAGTTCGTTAACATTTATTAGATTCTACATAAAAACGAATAGATACACAACATAAACAAGCTTTATTAGAAGACGTACATACATATTGGCCACTATGTTTACATATAAGACACTACCAAACCTCATCGTTCTCCAAAATTATTTCCAAAATGGGCAAGCCCTTTTCTAGTTAAACGCCTCATTCCTTTTAACAACCTCCTACTTCAATGCACAAATACTTCTAAAGAGTTCATAGTACATACAGACAATGCTAAAATCTCTTACAATCTTCTTCCCACACAACTTCCACAATCACCTCACCCGAATCACCACACATTCAACCACAACTTCCTTCTTCACCTAACATCCTTTCACAACATCGTCCACAACAACAAGTCATTTTACTTCATCCATCCTATCTCTACCCTACTTTTCCTACTCCTCCAAATCCCCCTCAACCAACAACCCTCTCTTCTCCCACACCACCAGCTCAGCTCCACCCTTCACCCATAATCACCTCTCCTAATCATCCACACACTACACATTCCAGGATACTACTAGAACAACTTATTTCCCCCATCTCCAATACAACCAACATCTCACTCCCAATTACCTAACCCTTCTCCAACTTATACATATTCCCCTCTTCACCATGTCTTTTATCTTCGCCTTCAAAGGAAAAAATAACACCCTAGCCCATTCCCAACCCTCCAAATATATTCCCGAAAACCACTCATCCATCTCCTCTAGATATATCCCTTCCTACACCCCCGATTATAGACACCTTGATCCAAGCTACAAATCATCTATCTCTCATAAACACCCTGCACAACCCCTTTCAATGAAATTACGCAGTCAGACGAAACAACTTAAACCTCAAAACCCGACACAACAACCACAAAGAACTTTTGTTTCCCATCACCCTACAGCTCCCCCCTCCTCTGAATCAATCACACGAAGAAACCAAACACGGCCCCTTCCTCCTAAACAACTTGTTCCTCGGGGTACAGCTCTCCTCTCTCTCTATATCTCTCTCTTCAAACCTCCTGATCCACTCCCACCTCTATCCTCTGACTCCACTCCCTCTACCGCCAAAAGCATATTCCTCTTCCACTTCCCATTAAATAAATATCCTCAGCGTTGGAACCATTTCATATCAATATGAAAAACAAAACACAAACAAGCATTATTTTAACAACTTTAAGACTTGTTTATGTTAATATATTGCCATCTAAAAATTAGAAATACGTCAAGACATCATCCTACTCTATTTTCCTTTTTCCTTACAGAAACATGAAAATTATCAGATTACAACCCTGTTTCTTTCTTATATGGACTACAACCACGGAAACACAAGTAAATAAGGACAAATCGAAGCTATTCCCTTGGTTTACAGCTCGAAACATTGTAAGAACAGCATTTATACAAGGATTTGCAGATATAAGACTGATCATAAGGGCGTCCAACATCGTTATACCGGGAAATTCAAGGATTATTATATATATATATATATATATCAATATATATATATATATATTTATTATATATATATATATATATATGATATATATATATTATATATATATATATATATATATTAAAAAGTTCGCACCTCACGGGCATATCCCTTATTTCTTAGGAGGGAAGATATTAATTGATTCAATTGCTACCTAGGATCCGGAAAGGAGGTATCGAACCCGGGCCCTTGCCATTGCGTTCTGTCGAATCTAACCGATTGAGCCACTGCTGCGGTAGCAATAAATATTATAATTATATATATATAATATATATATATATATATATTATAATATATATAATATGTTTATATTATATATATAAACAAATTAAAATAATAACAATAATTTTACTTGCCAATTTCATTTCTATAATTTAGGCAGCATCAATTACTTTAGCTCTTTGCAATTATAAAATACATGTTAAAAGCGAAAAGACAATTAAATATATGCAAAAACCTATTGACTATTAACGTTGATATTCAAAATACGAGAGTTTCCCTTATAAGTGAAACGCAGCTTCATTTCTTATCTAACCTTGACATATATCACCAAAAATCGAGTATGTGACAGTATTAGATAATAGTAAAAGTAATAAAAAAGATATAATATAAAAGTTTGATTTTTTCTAAATAAATAATAGAATTTCATTACAATCCTTTGTATATATAGATTAATATTTATTTTTTTCAGAATCAAAATGTGAATAGCAACTTTATATACTTTTTTACTTAAAAATTTACTCAAAAAATAATATCTAAATTAAAGATGTCAAGAATTAATTTATCGGTCATTCCATCTTATATAAAAGAATACACTACATATATTATTTAGTATTAACTAATCTGTTATACATTTAAGTATAACTCATAGATATGTAGTAGATAAGTATATAATATACTACAAGTAGATTCAATATTAACACAATAAGTAGATGTTAACAATAAAAATAAATTAATTATTTCTTGGAAGAACTATAATTAACTTAAACTTATACTAGTAATATATATAATATATATACGTAACTTACCTACTTTAGTACACTAACGATTAATCTTGTCCCAGTATCAAATTACATATATAAATTTATAATTAGCGTTAATTTTGTCCCAATTATCTTTAAGCGATATTAAAATACTATATAATAAAATAGTGATAAACTGATTAAAACTCTTCATAAAAAGTAATCTAATAATAACATTATACAATATATGAAAGATAATGGCTTGACTTCGGGTCGACGCGCCAATTAACTCTTGTGGCTGTTTCCACCTAGATCACTTGCTCTAGGACATGTTCAAGACTATGATATATGTTCAATGAATAACTATTTATAATCATATTAATGTCTCATTTGATGCACCTATTATGTTTCATTAACTCAGTACGCCTTGTCAATAATATCAACCTTTTTCCCCTTCAAAATTTATTTAGAAATTTACTCCTATATTCATAATCTCACTCAGTTGATTCGGACATTAGACTTTATTGAGTGTATTTAGTACATATGTGATGCGTGATTTGTAGTCATATGATACTGTAGTTATTTGAGTTAGTTTATGTTTAATGTTATGATATTATGGATTATATATATTATAATTAATATATTATAATAATATATTATTATAATTAATATAATATTAGATGATGTGGAGAAACGATGTAATATATATAATTAGTTCATTATACATTGTATGATCATAAATAAAAATATTCTATTTATGTGAGTATTAGAAGTAAGTTTTAGTAGTTGTTTATGTACATGTTGGATGGTGTAAGGATATCATTGTTGGATGAGTTTTTAGTTAAAAGTATTCAAGTTTAGTTCAGAGTGTAGGTAAAGTAAGAGAGGAGTTTGAAATCAATAAATTACGACGCAGTCTAGCTAGTTAGCGTACCAGTTCTTTATCTTAGAAGAATCCAACAGGTGTTAAACCAAAATTAACTTTAATCAAAAGCATCTTTGATTTAATTGAGATAACTAACTCCTTTACCCTCGTGCTCTACTCAAAATTATCAATTTAAAGTATATTCTTTCTTTTTTTCCTATTTCATGATACTTATACGCAATAGCTCATACTATTTTTATTTTTAGCCTGTTTATTTGAGAGTAACTTTTAAAATAACTTTGTTAGAAACTGTAAATAACTTAAAACAGTAATTTAATGAAATAAATATTCTCTATATACGTTTTAGGGAGTATTATTGATCATATTATTCAAAATGCGCAATCTATTTTAAAAAATTAAAAAAATAATTAAAATGTGTGAAGCACAATAAAAGAAGTCTATGTTAATATATATGATGATAGTGTAAATTGTTTGATTTTTCTCTATATAATTATACATTAATCTCTGTGTGATATAGTACATACTCGCTCAGTATAATCATTTATATATATCACATTCTTTATTCTTACTTTAATGATCTTCTCACATCAGTAATTAATTTTGCATCATCTCATCACAAGTAAATATAAAACAATCTATATTTTAGCTCTCGTAATACTGACTCATGAATTTTTATATAACTTTTTTTATTTATTATCATTATCAGTATATCTACTTATTATTATACTTTTATAAGTTATTTGGCTAAGTATATAGATTTATTTTCCTTCTCATACTTAAAAAACTTTTACTTTTATTACTCTTCAGTGACAACCACGTACATATTATTATATATCTTATTATCCTATATTAACTGAGTTAATAACGTTTTATTTGATCAATAGTTTTTTCATTTATTATATTTTATACTATATTGCTCATTACCAAACAGTTTGAACGGAGAAATAGAATGATATTGACAAGATACACTTTCAATTGGGTAAATTTCAATAGGGGATAATTTCTCATACGATAAAGTATTTCTATTACTCGGCATTGAAGTAGTGAATTAAACATAGCATTACTTATTCACTGCTTTTTATTTATAATACATATTTTTTTTTTTAATAAAATTTTCATATATAATAATACTTATGAGATTTTTTTATCTTATGGCTAGATTAGACTCACTCAATAATTTAAATTCACCTATGAACTAGCTCAGTTTATATAATATATATCTCTTATTAATATTTAATACTAAAAAAGTTACTTGTTTAAATTATCTTTTCTCATTTAAGTGGACCCAATACCTCTTGTGATAGGGTTAACTAAGAATACTTTTCTTATTTTTTTTCAATAATTCACATCGTTTAATATGCATTTCTAATATCCCCATTTTATTAATAAAACATTTATTAATATTTTTATTTTTAAATTATTATATTTAATAGATAGCGAAATTAACAGATATCGATCGATATTGTACGCGCTAAATGTTGTGTAAGTTCTATGATGCGAGGATATTAGTGTATGAAGAGGAGTGTTTGCATAGCAACGTATAGAAATTGTACGTAAAGAGTGAATAAATTATGCATAGATTACACACATTCCAGTCTACATTTTGGCAAGAGAGTGTACCCGATAGACGAGCATTAAGACACAAAGCATTCGCTAGGTATTTGGTCGAGATGTAGTAGCGGTGTAACCAATTTGAGTTTAATAAATAGCTACACTGGTATGAGGAATTTGGGGATATTCATGAATTACAAATTTAGTCATTATAAACTCAATTAAGTCAGTAAGACGCAAGCTACGCGTTAAAGACACATAGCTCACTATATCTCTCTATATATATATATATATTGATAATTATATGATATATATAATAATATATAATTAAATAAAATAAAAATAAAAAAAATATTAGGAACATATAATAATATATATATATATATAATATATAATAGTAACAAATATATCCAGGAGGAAGCTGGTGTAAGTGAAGACTTTGAATGATCTCCTAAGAAGATTATAATACCAACAGAATCAATACATAACTGCAAGTTATAAGACTAGTTTACAATTCTGGAAAATTGCTCTTGCACTAATCCGGGATGCGGATGCGGATGCGGGAAGAATAGCGGATGGGGATGTGTGAATCCTTCGCGGATTGCGGTAGCGGATGACGATAGCAGGATGTTTAAGTTTTTAGAGTTTTAGACACACATTGCTTCAATATATTATATATATATTATTATTATATATAGTATATTATATATATATATATCTATATATATATATAATATATATTATATATATATAAATATATATATAATACTATATAATAATTATTTGAGGAATATAACTAATGAATATAGAGAGTTTTAATTGAAGGAATATTAGATGAAATTATGATAAATAGAACTGAGTCTATAGAAGAGACAGTATGGGTATAGGGTGGCAGAAGCACTACGATTTAATGTTGCGCATTGAGAATCGTTACATATGCCCAGGGTAAAACATGAGGCTTTAGAAGTTCTTCTAGACGTTGGGAAGCATTTGATTCTGTACCGAGGGGAAAAGAGACTATGGAGAGTATGTGAGTTGCAGATTATGTCAGTTTGGAGCAGAGACGCCGTGTGATATAGCGAGAGTATAGTATAGAGACTTACTGATAGCTAAGTAAAGTAAGAAGCAGGGATAATAAAAAGAGAGGATATCTATCGATAAATATGGAGTAGTAGGCAGATGTGATAGTCGTGTTCTGTAAGATAACGTGAGTATATATGAATTAGGTATTTGGACGCTTCGTCATAAAGAGAGAATTTAGGACGCAGTCTATAACAGGGACACATAGTGGTTCGCTGCTTTGTTCTCGTCAGCATGGTATGGGAGCGCAGATGAAATATGGCGTGTTGGAGTGGAGATGGTGAGGTTGCGGATGGTGCTTGTGTATGTGCGCGAGCAATTGGCGGGCGCCTGGATTAACTATGAACTGTGGAGAAAAAACAGAAATAATGATAGTGAGTAGGGAGGAGGAGGAGGAGTTGATGATAGAGGTAGACGGTAGAGAGATTAAAAACGTGGCAGATAATAATGCTAGGAGCACATTTGGAGAGATGTGGGGGTGGTGCAGGGAAATTTACGAATAGGATGAGCAGTATGGCAGGACTGTGAGCGTATCCCATCTTGAAAGATAATATTGAACAGAGGTGAGAGAGCATATAGAGGGAGTGGTTGGGACCCAATACTGTTGTTAATGGGGCGAGACTGGAGCATGACAGGGAGAGAGGAGAGTAGAATTCGACAGGGATGAATGTGTTGAGGATTTGTGTGAGGAAGACGAGGAGAGACAATTGAGACGAGCATGTGAGGGAGAGGTGGTGTGCACCCATGATGAATAAGTGGACGCAGACAGACTGAGATGGTGGGGACATCAGGGCGATGGCGGGAGAGAGAGAGAGTTTGAGTAGAGGAATGAGGTTAGAAAGATCCAGTAGGAGACCAGCAGGAAGACCGGGGAAGAGATGGAGAGACACAGGTGGAGAGGGATTCATTAAGGAGACAGCGAATGCTGCGCAATGGACGGGTGATGGAGGTGGGATATGGTGGATTGAGAGTTCATAGAAATGCAATAAATTTACTGCTCCTCTTCCCCTACGTCTTTCATGATATTTTTCAAAAAATGTTAAATGATCTTATATTTGCTTCTTTCCTTTGCCTTTTTTTTAGTATTACATCAGATAATGTTGTTTTAACGCTCCATGCAATCTTCTGTTTCGCTTCTTTCTATATGTTTTCGAACTTCTAGTGGAAGATTTGTTGGAAAACAATATCAGTTTTTAATTTTACATTATCTATACTTCTGGAACATCTGCAAAGTAATTAAGGATGCAAAAATTATGGTGTCTGACTGAGATAAAATGTCTAAATAAATGTTAAGTATATCACAAAATTTTATTCTAACAACTGTTCACCTTTATGTATCAGCGATGATAATACAAAAATCATCAGTGCAATAGCGGACATCATTCTTTAATAGACGCAATGATGAGAGTATTAAGTATCTTTCAGAGGGGAAGGAGA
>JABUQX010014354.1:0-24450 GCA_015478945.1 Trachelipus rathkii
AAAAAAATAACTAATTAATATTTAAATTTTTTGATATTTAGTCTCCCTTAAATTCAGTTTTCTGATGAAAAAATAATTATTAGAAGTGTAACTAATACAAATTAATTAACCTGAAAACGAAAACACACAATCGACCCGAAGACAACCGCAAGACGACTACATAATGTTTCCATAGGCTGAGCGATTTTTGCTACACGCTCACTTATATATTAATTATTCATTATTATTAATAGACCCAGAGTGAAACCTAGGAGGGTTAGTCCTTTAAAAGATCATAATTCCTTTCCATGATGAAAATAACACATTGGATTTAGGAGCCTCTTTCGTCTCGCGAACCTACTTGTTTTTAAATTAACGACTCTTTTTAAATCCATTTCATTTCTAGGTGTCAAAATGTAATTTTTTCGTTCCTTTAAATTTTTATTTATTTTCCAAATTTTATTTTTCCCGAGAAGAATGACAACCGAACTAACAAAAAAAAAAAGATATACGATAAATCTAAGAGAAAGAAAAAAAACGAAAGATTATTCATAAAGTATGTAAATAGAGCGTATGTCTCTGCGTGTGTAAAATTTTTTATTATAAAGAAGGATTGTAAATATTATAGTAACAATCATCATAAAGAAAAAAAACAAAAATACCAAATTTTTGATATGATAAGCTGAATACCCTGAATATCTAATCCTTCATATAAATACCGTTAAGAAAAAAACAATCTTAAATAGGGCCCCACATTACGATATCCTATCGGGGCACAAACAAAATACTGTTTAAGGGTAAAACTTTTCACGGCTTGTATTAATTAATTTTTAAATATTTCAATTATCAGTTATTCCTAAAAATATAAATTATGGTAAAAGAAAGAATTACTACCTTGCTCCTAATCTCGAAAAAAACGTATCGCTTAAGGAACGAAAAATTATTTTGCAACACTCCGAGAGTATTTTTGTTTATTAAATGTTTATCTTATATTTTTTTTCTCCCTTGTATTCTGTTATTAGTTATTTCGTTTGTTAGTTTTGAGTGGACCTTATTTCTTTAACGTCGTATATTTATATTAGGAACTTATATCAGGTATTCACATATCAATAATTATTAGTCAATGTTTATTAACATTTTCCTTTTTTCATCATATTTTTTTTCGACCATTTTGGTCTCAGGAATCAAATATTCCATAGTAAGAATTCATTATTCAACAGACGTCCTCGGACGAGACACGAGGGCCGGAGTTTCATCTACGAGACGTTCACTAATATATTGACGTATTCTCGAACCCAATTTTAACGACCTCGAGAACCCGATCCCAAACCGGCAATATTTCAGAGTATGGAACTATTCGATTAAGCGTATTAATTATATATTATAGTAGCGTTTATATCTTACCGTAAAGCCAGATATAAGGTAAAATTGAAAAAAATAAAAATTCAAGCGTTTCCGGTCGACTTTTTCTGATGAGCCGATTTTATTTTAGACCTTTTGATGTATAAACGGTTCCGTCCGAAACTCCACTTATTTGGAACTATATTACGGCTTACAATATTTCATATTAACTGTCTTAATAAACCCAAATCATTATTTTGGCTTTCTACGTTATTAGAACAACTTTTACGATGAAATTGCAGACTTTAAAAGTATAAATCGGCAAGTTATTATTTTTTTTAATTTAGTTACTCGTCTTTAAAAATATACATCTTAGGCAATATTACTGAAATATATTGGTATTATTTTATATTTAGGTGAATCATGCCTCTTTTTTTTATGTTTAATAATTTGGGTAGAAAAAAACATTTAATCTTTAATACAGAATAAATAGAAAAAGCTAATAATAGCAAATATCAATAAATTTAAAAAATAAAAAACAAATAATCAAGCGCAACGACGTCCTTTTTATTCCTATAAGGCTTTGAAGCGATTTTTTCACGCTACACTTTTAAAAAAGAAATTAGACGCAAAAAATATAAAAGGACCCACTCTACGTGTTCACACGGAGAAGGCACTTACAATAACGGACGATTCATCACCTTATAGACCGAAGAAGAGAAATGATATAGCAAATAGTAAAATATTTTATATGTGTTTCCATAAATTACTCGAATGTATATTCAAATTTTCCCCTCAGAGAGAAATCCAAAATAATAAATAACTTAAAGCGAGAATCTTAAGCTCTGAAAACAACAGATTCCAGTAATTATTTTTTTTTTTTGGATTTTACATCGTTTTATCCATGGGTTCACTACTTTAGGAAATCACATAAAATAGAATATTAATTTTTTGTCCATTCCCACCCTCCGATAATATTATATGTCCTTCACTGTCGTTCTTAATTTATCTTAAAATTCTGTAAAATTATTTTAGTGTCCCCCCGATCATGAGATCATATTCTAATATTATTTTTAGTTTTACCATTAATGTTTTATTCTAATTAATATTTTTTATCTCAGCTTATAGTATTTCCCTTGAAATTGTACCGACATTATCTAACGATAAAAATTAAACGTTTCCTCATATAAAGAGAGTGAACCTTAAAATTAAGCGAAAAAAAAATATAAAGTTGCTTTGCTTTATGTTCATTAAATAAATTTAAAATTATTGTCTTACTATCATTTGATATAAAAATCTACAATCTGTTTAGGGAACGTAACCTCGGAATATAAGAGCAACAAGTTGAACGTTTATTACAAATGATAAAAGATAACTCAGTAACCCGCACAAAATCAAAAAAAGGATACTACTTGCCACCTCTCCCAGCAAAAAAAAAAAAAACCCTGTGAGCGAGACATAAATACTTATTTTGGGGCAACAATCTCCTGACAACATTATATATTTATGTTCACCGTTATTTTTGCTCACGCAGATCGAAATTCCTTAAGTGGTGACCTTTAAAGAATTCTTTACGGTGCAATAATATTAATATATAAATAAGTAAATTTGGATACTCTCAAATAAGTTCAGCAATATCATTACATTGTTTATCGATTCATCGTGAAGATTTCTCCGATTTTTTCCAAATGTATTCCATGTAACTAATCTCAATGTACAATCGGTACCCTTTTCATAATTCATTATTCCGTGATGAGTTTATGTTTTACTCAAAGAGAGAAGTCGACCTTGTGAAAAATAAATTTATCCGATAATCATTTCTTATTCTGAACTTTGAACAACATTCTCGGAGGACATCCGAGGCCGGGTTTCTCTACGGCGTCACTATAATATAATGACGTTTCTCGAATACCATAAAATACCATACGGACTACGCTACTCAATAACAGTACACTGAGATAAACTTCCAACAGCACAAATATTTTTCAGGGAATGTAACATATTCAGCAATAAGCGTTAATTACTCTTAACATGGATATAGTATATCGTATCCTCATTATAAGAATATGACTTATTTGCCGCTTATTGATTCTCTGTTCTCCGTTGTAATGGATCTCTGTACATTTATCGGGGTAATCGATGATAAACGATCCAGATTTATATATAAATTTTGACGCCGTAGAAAGAAAAAAAACATTCGAGACCCTTTCTTCCACGATTGGAGTCCACCCCTCCGATGCGACATCTAGGAATATTTACAAACCCTCACTATCGGATTCTTTTTTGAGAGAAAAAAACACGAGAGATAGTTTCATCGAGTAAGTTATTATTAAAAAATCTATTCATTGTGCATTAAATTGTAGAACAATAGAAAAAAATAAACAAAATTAAAATGATACTGTTCAATCACGCTGAATATCAATTCCGGTGAGCGAAAGATTTGGGGAAAGCAAATCTAAAATGGGGTCCCCACTGACAGCTTTCCAAAGACGTCGGCACAAAATAACTGGTAAAACACCACTTCTACTTTGAATGCGCGGGATATTGTTGCAAAATAAATTTTAAATCGATGAGTATGAAGGCAATTCCATATAAGAAGTTGAAGAGGGCAAGTTGTACTTATTTATCTATACCTATAATTATTTTTAATTTAGGGATCCCTTAAGATTATTGCATTTTCTAGTGAAAAAATAATTTTTCAGAGGTAATCTAAAAATAAAAAAAACTTAATCTAAACAACAAACGAACAAGACGTGCACATTTCCTATAGCTTTGTAGCATTTTGCTACACTTTTAAAAAATTAGCGTAAAAAAAATATTAAAGGTTACCCTCCTTACGGTTCCTCGGGGCCCTAACTAACGTACTCTATTACTGCCGTTGGAGATCTGTGCAATAAATAAACTTTTATTAAATTATTGTTCCTTAAGCGAGTTTTCTTTTTTCTAACGAGAGAAACCAAAAAAAAAATAATTACGGAATCTAAGTCTGTAAAGAATTCTGATATAATCAGTTATTCACAAATAGTGGATCTTAGTTTTTTATCTCTCGTTTTAATTTTCTTAAAATTCTTAATACCTATTCCTATAATGATCGAAAAGTGATACCAGAGTGATTCTCAAACTTTTATCCGGAGATTCGGCCGCACCCTTGATTTTTTAAGTTTGCCGAAGTCACCCGATGTTAGATTTTCAATACGGGTTTTCCGTAATTATAATATATTTTCCATCATTAATCATAAAATTGCAATAAATTTTGCATGGATCACGCAGAGCCAAAACAATTCCAGATTTGCCTCTGCAAATATATAAATTATATAAGGAAAGCATAACTATGAATTTCTTAACAAAGTTGGAAAAATTCAAAATCGATAAATAAGTTCTTAAATTGAAACTGAATTGATGACGTTATTGAATATTATGTTATCAAAACTTTCGGCGTCACCCCTGAGGGAAGCTGCGCCACCAAATGTCTGACGCGCACACAGTTATTTATCATGATCTATACTATCTTTATTTATATTAATTTTTTTGTATAGCCCTAGTCTTCCTAACATAAGTACCAACATAAATTAAATTTTTTAGAGTTAAACAAAATTAAAAAATTACATAATACAAAAATATGCAACGACCGTCCCTATTATCCTGCGCTTTAACGTCCTCGTCATTATAGGTGACGTATTCGTAAAAAGCCCAAAATAAATGACTTGCTACGCGTTATAGAATCATTTTTTACGCTTAGAAGTCTTTAAGCGTAAAAATAGTTCCAATAGTGACGTTTCATTGAACCGTTTATAACCGAAACCCAAATGTTGTCCCTAAATCAAAAACGCTCTGGCCATTAAAGTCGACTCGGAAAAAATTATTTTTTTTTTCCAAATTTTAAAATTTACCTAATCGAAGTGTTGAAAGACTACGAAATAAACTCTCTATAATAATAATTTAATAAACGCTAATCGCGGGTTTTAGAGCGGGAGGTCCAGATATTGACCGATTTGATCGTTGTCTAAAGTAATTTTGCTTAAATCGAGAAACGTCATTATTCTATAGTGACGCCGTAGAGGAAACACCTGTTACAGCCTCGATTGATCCGCCTCCAGATCGTCTTAGGGTAATACGAACGTCACTATCCGGTTATATTTAGAAGAAAAAACACAATTAAATATTACAACACGAGGAAGAAGGAAATATTTTGAAAACTTAGAAAAATTAAGAAAATAGAAAAAATAAAACAATTAATGATATTGAATCCTGAAATATCATAATTCCTAATACAATATATCGTCCGTAATAAAAATCGTCAAAAAGGTCCCCACTTACCGTTCCGATCGGGAGGCAACCGACTTTCTACTCTCGGGAGATGTTGCCAAATTAAGAGCTTATTACGTTCAGGGGAATAATCTATATTATTAATTAAATATTAACTAACTATTATCGAAACTATTAACCATTGGTAATAATTCTATTTTTTGCTTCGTTTTGATTCTTCTATTCTCAAAATTCGTGTATATTATTTTATCATGAGATGATTCTTCATGGTACCAAGTAATGATTGTTAATTTATATTAAGTTTTTTTTTTATGGAGCATTTAGTCAATTACAACACTTAAAAATTTACACATTCTCTCCTGATCCGAGTGAAAAGTAATTTTTAGTATTGTTTACATCTGATGAAGGATAAAACTTAAATTAAAAATATATAAAAAAATGATATTGAAAAATATCTTCCGCGACACCCATTTACCTCGGAAAACTTAGTCGGTAATACGAATCCACTATTATCAGAGGTGACTATTTTCGCGGTAACCGATTAAGCCGTCCCCCTAATAAATCCACACGGATAAATAGAAAGAAACTATAACAAGACTTCTTATACGTGATCGTTTGGCAGATACCAGAAGAACTGCCTTTATTTTCCCATGAAGTGTCCTCACCTCTCTTTTTCTGAAGAACGTCTCTGTTGGTGAAAAGCGTGTAATATCTAGTTGACAACGAATTAGTTTGGATACGTTATTCATTGGGAACTCGAGGTTTATTACTCTCAACTAAAGGTCTGCTAATCATACAAAAATCCTCTGCCAGATACAGAAGTCGACCTCGGGAAAAATGAGGAAATTTTTTTTTCAATTGTAAATACTCCGATTTACCTTCGACTCGTCCCACAACTCAAGTATTACCGGAATAACACGTCACTTAGTTAACATATTAATTAATATACGAGCCAATAACCAGATAGCAATTACATCCGACTCGAATAAATATGTTAGCCGTTGATTCGTTGCCCCGAGGATCAATTTTTTTCATGTGCACACCCTTACCGAAGAGAAATATCGGATGATAGACTATAAGTGAACGCTGGGTGGCTCGTAGTAGGAAACCGCTGCGATATTATTCTCCTGCCTCGACTATGATGAACGTCCAGTGAGTGAACAAAATAAGTGAATTATAATCAACCTTCAAATTATCCTATATCTATGAATAAATAAAAAAAAGAACAAAGTTATAGAAAAAAGTAATGATGAAAAAGGAACAAGATTAGAACATTAAGAGACAAAAAATACACCTTATTCATCTACGACTCATTTATATACCATGATTATCAAATTCTAAGTATGTAAATATCTACGCTTTACAATACAAAATCTTAAAGGTCCCCATAAGTCTTCGCGCTTCATTGGGGTGATCTTCCTAGCAACAATATTCATATATCTTTTTTTTTGCTTTCGGGAAATAGTGCGGAGGAAACAACTAATTTTTCCCTACCCCTAAGGCCTAGTTATTTTTTTGGAGAGCAAAGTCGATACTTTTCTTCTAGTGACTTATTCTTATAATTATTTTTCTAACCATTTTTTATCCGCCCTAATATTCCCAGTTTTTCCGAAATTGAGTAACACAATATGATCTAGAAAGTGTATTGTTGTAAAATGATTAATCTTCTACTTATTTTATCCCCGTGAAAAATCGTGTACAGTTTTAAAGTAGTCTGCAAGGTTCTTTTGGGGGTCAAAGACACGTGATAAATTTAAGAAAACAATCCAATAACAAAAAATATAATAGATTAAATCATAAAAATTCCAACACAGATCTACTACACTGCATCATAAGATATAATATCAGGTATAACCCGATACATAAAATATTCTTCTTCGCTTGTTACTTATTATCTTATACAATACACTATTACCTAGAATGTTTTCTGTTTCAACTTTCAATGGTACTCCCTTAAAATTCTCATTTTATCATATTTAAATAATTAACTTTTTTTATTAGAGCCACTCAGTACTTCATAGAGACCGATAATTTAATTGATATATTAAAAATTAGAATACTAATGATATCTGCACTTGTTCTACCCCGGGTTATATTCCCTCGCAAAATTATCTAAAGGTTCCTATTGCAGTGTTATATAGCGAAGTAATGTTTGCTACTCACGTGCAGAATTTTTAAACAATCTAAAACTTAACAAACAAATAAATCACATTAAAAATTCTTTTCCTCCTATGGCTCACTCGGGCACGAAATAACTTACTCTCTACTTAAATTCGTCGATGGTAGCATAACATAAACATTTTTGTCTCCACCTCTTCATACGTCGCGTTCTCTTTTCCCCGAGCGAAACCCAGAAAATAAACAAAAATCAACGCTTATAAGTCAGAATTGAACCTGAAAGAGATCTAAGCTTAACATATTATTTAGATAATCAATCAGTAAATATTCCACGCACTAATTAGGATACTTATTTTTATCTTAATGTCTTAAATAATTATATCCTAAAACATCTGTAGCACCTCACCGTAAGATTTTCATAAATTGCATTTAATATTATTTTTTGTAAGTTTAGCCTCCTTAACTAATGCCATTGTATCTAGACAGTATTCAAATATACGAAGTCAAGAGATAAGACAACTTATATCTTAATAATAAAACTCTAAGGAAATTGAATTGATACTTGTACTTACTACATTCACCTGGAATACCCAAGTCTTGTCGTAAAAGCGTTTAAGTTCAGATTACCTTGTTTCATTTATGTAGACACTAGACACAAAATGACACTCTACTCACGTTTAGAATCCACATAATTTACGCTTATAACTTCGTTAACGTTAACTAGTTCAGTTACCATAATTAGTTGCCTTGCAATCTTATAGATGGTCCGCTTATTAAACATTCAAAACTAAATTCAATACCAATCTGTTCTAATTCTCACCACACACGAATGGTCGAACCTCCGCGGAACTAACAATTTATTTACCAGTAAATCTTCCATTATTTAAGCCATCCCTGGTCCATACCATCAGACTGTTATTAAATAACGGATCAGGAATTCAAACCCGCACTATACAATTTTATATTCCATTGATTCATTAATACAGCTTCCTCGTCTTCCAGTTGACGATTTACCGTTTATATTCTTTCCACCGCTCCTCGAACAAAATACACGTCCCTTTCGTATAAAATCGAGTCACGCGATGCTGCCGCTCCGTGCGGATTGGGCTATGCCATTCAGTATAGCGGGCCCAGAGAGACTCGATCTATAAATACTTCCTTTCTCTAGCGCGTTATCGCTTCACTGATTAATCCGTGTATCTCTAGAGATCATAACAACACCATACAGAATCACCGACGCACCGTTTTCGGCAATCTCACCCACTAGAAACGAAGATTTCGTCCGTATACGTAAATACCGGACCCGAGACGAAACCAGTCCCTCGTAAGGCCACAATTGTACCCGTCTTGACTAGCTTGTAGACGTCAAGTAATAAATGAGTATCCCGCGAAAAAAAGAAGCTTTGATTCGACCCGTGATTGTCGATGGAATAGTCATTAATCTGACCGATGACAAAGCTGGAGTACTTGCAATAATTCTCAATTCTCCTGAGTTGTCAATAAGCTCAAATAGTATTTCTCTTAATGTAACATTAGACATCTTCACAGATAAACCCATGCTTCATCTTTATATTCGATCATGCTGTAGGACATGAAGACTAGATATCTTCCTTAGTTCTCTCTGTCAATATAAATATTTCCACCCCTGGTCGTACTAATTCTCTAAATTGTGCGGCCCCACTACTCCGCCGTTCTGTCCTCGTGGGTCACTCCAACAATGACAAGCTTTATCTTTTGTCTCTCTTGCTCTTCGTTCAATACATTTCTGAACTTTCTCCCGAAAATGTTGCCCAAATAAATTTTCTCGTTGCCCTTAAGCCAGTTTTTTTTTCCGAGGCCAAGTACTGCTTTCTCTTTGTCTCTCTTGCTGCTTCTATTTACCTTATTCATTATTTTTTTGAACTTCTTCTGCCTCCTAAATTCAGTGTTGTCCCTTATGCAATACCTGTAATCCTGTTTCTTAGATTCTAACGCTGGACAACCAAATATTAATTAATAGAAACCTAAAACTCTCTACGCACCCCGTTCCCCACGCCAGCATTGTCCTTACTACCTTTGAGTAGCCATGTTTCTGTCTACTATCTGTAAATGCTTCTTAACGTAATAACTAACTGCATTTAAAGTCCCTACAGACCCCGTACACTCGTCCATACCGATATATTAAGCGTCACCTCCCTCTCCTACTTTCCTGTTACTGAGAATGTGCTAAATAAATTTTTTTCGATTTCTTCCAGCGAGTTCTTCCCGTACTAGAAATCCTCCCTAACAACCATATATAAGATTTATCACAGAAAAATCGAAGTTTCTGTTATTAAAGAGATTCTGATCTTTTGCTAAGTGTATCAAGCTCTCCATACCTTTTCCGGGAGATGAATCCATGACAAAAATATATTTATTTATACCTAAAGGCGAGTGTTATATTTCCCTTGATTGTGAGAAAATCACAGCATAAACCGAAAAGCTAAAATTCATTAAACGAATTCATAGAGGGATCCGTTGTACATATAACTGCTTAATATAAGTATTTATCCATATATTGATGAGGATATTTACTTTTTCTTCGTTCTGTATTTTTCTTAATTCTTAATTATTTATCATATTCTAACCTATATTAATTATATTAATTTTTTTATCAGTTAGTCTCCCTTATTTCCATTTTTCTCGATAAATAATTTTTAGAGAACTACAATTAAAAAAATAAAATAAAAAATAAATTGCCAACGAGCGCCCAGTTTTACTGCATATGAATACCCTTCGTATTTAGATTGCAGTTGAGACGTTTTCTCAAGAAAAGCCCCCCAACAATGACTCCATACGCGAACTTCATCTAAATCCCATTTTTTTTCCGGCTTGTAGAACGTGTTAACGCGTGTTAAATAGATATCCTCCATTTCTAGTTTACTTTCATCACCCAGAGTAAACTATAACATCAAAACGGTCTATCATCCACCATATCGCGAGTCCCACACTACAAAAGTCGGATTCTCATCCCGTGTATAATAACATCTAAAATTTTTTTATTCTCAAATTTTTGAGCGGATTTTTGCCAATTAACCCTTCGTACTATATATAAAACGGAACAGTAATAAAAACCGTCACATATATCGAATAAGTTAGGATACCCGGACCTAACGATAGATTCCTTCCCCCTTGACAAAGGTAAATTGTCTGTTTAATTCTTAATGTTCCGTTTCAATTAATGGGAATCGAAAAAACACACATCATTATATAAAATATAAAATTGGTAATTTAGTTCACGCAGTTAAAGAGGAAAACATTCGTGCCTTCGATCGTAATCCCCTCCGAGGTTCCGTCTAATGATTTTAACTTACCGAAAACCGTCTACTCAGTTATCCTTTCATAGCTATGGTAAAGGAAACGAACACAAAGATTCCACGAAGATGAATTGTACATGTGATATGATGAAAAATATCTAGAGAAAAATCACTAAGACACAAATTTTACCTAGAATTCTGGAAGGAAAAACTTAAAAGAATGTAGAATATAAATGACAAATCATAGATAGGAATTTTATTCTAAAAACTTAAGAGAATCTTAAAAACTGATCCCCTCTATGTACCCACTGTTCCGATTCTGTGCTTGCAATCAATAAGTAAAACGATAACTTTTTACTTCTCGGGATAAGATGTAAGCCTCACAATAATTTTTCGTTTCACCCTAGTTCAGCCGAGTTTTTTTTTCACAATAGAGGCATAAGTACTTAGTGTTTATTTATTCCCTGAATCCTATACTAAGTTTATATGTTATTAAAATTGTTCAGATGTCTCCCTCCGATTCGTCTTAAATTTCAGTTGTCTTATAAAAAATAAATTTTAGAGGTAACTAAACCAAAAAAATAATTAAAAAAAATAACCAACCGCAAAAAGACGCACTTTGACCTTGGTAAGACTCATATTTTTACCTGAACATATTTTAATTTGGATGGAAATAAGCATACTGTTAACTTTCCGTGTTACAAAAACAAATAATATATTAGATTAGTTCCCACTCCTACCCACGGTCACTCAGGTCCCGGGGCACCCTCTACATATTAAACTCCCTGTCCGTCCCCTAACCCTATTATTTTTCCAATCCTGTTTCATAGTATTTCTTACCGGGAGGAGTAGATGTCAACAAATCTTAATGTTCTTCTCCCTTGAAAGACCGAGTCTTTTCTTCCTTTCCCGAGAAAAAACCACAAAACAAAATGGTAAACACCTATATGAAAGGGAAGTCGAGCAAAAATGAGAAGAGCTTTAAATGAATTGTTACTGTCAGTCAATCTTGATATTTCAGAAAAACTTTAAATTATTCTATTATCTCTCCTTCCTTAATTCTTTTCTTAAATCTACGATTAATATTCTTTTCTAATGATCTAATTTGTCTCAATCATATTCAAGCAGTTTGATTAGAACTTATATATTATTTATTATAGTTTAGTCTACTCCTTAAAGTATCCACTCAATTTGGTCCTACACGATTACAAATATACTTTAATAATTCTATAGATACTAAACTAAATATAAACACACAAAAATATAATCAAAATAGAGAATATTATGACTTACCGACGCCCATTTACCTTCCCCGGATAACGAACCCTATGTTTGGATAATAAGTGACTAGTTATATTTCAGTAACACTCAGCCCAAAATAACATGACTATTAGCAGCACCGTTAGAATCCAATCTATCTTAACGCTATAAAGTCTTTAAAGTGCGATAAATTAATAGTTTCGCGCAATTAGTGACGTATTCATCTGCAACCCGAATTAAATATCCTAAGAAACCGAGTCTAATCAAATCGCTCTCCAAAAAGTCGAACTCTACGAAAAAATAATAATATTTTTTTATTATACCAATTTTACCTCGTAAATAATAAAATAACCCTTATTGGACTTTCTTTAAACCTACAATAATTAAATAGCGTCTTATCTTCATCAATAATTAATAATACGCTTAACCCGATGAGTTCAACGTACCTGAAAAATCGGCTCACGTGTTGAAGATTTCACGTTCGATCAGGTGTCGTTTTTATGGTTAATCAAGAAACGTCATTTGTTAGTGTAATAATGACTCACCCTTGTAAGTTCTTTCTTCCCACGCGGACCAGGAAATCCCTCTATTGTGTCTCAATTGATCCCCATCGTGATTTACGATTCTAAAGGTTATATTTAACTGAAATATTAAGTCAACTATTCAGTTATATTTTTGACGGAAAAAAATACGAAAAAAAGTTCACGATTAGAAAAGATTATTGACTTGATAAAAAATTAGGAAGAATACATGTATAAAAACAGGGAAAAAAAAATAAAAAACAATATATACTTTCTAAATAATTCAGTAGAAAAATACTCATATTTAAAAATATCTGCATCCATATAAATATTTAAAAATCTATTCCGTTATAACGAAAATCTAAGGTCCACCCCACTTACGACTTAAACTCATCATCCGTCCAAAAATAACCATTAATCCAATATCGATAAACATTTATACTTCTACTTGAATAGTATGCAAAATTTATTTCCATTTTATTATTTCCTTCTAAGCACTGAGATAGTTTTTTTTTCCAACGAGGGTCAAGTATGTAATTTATCATTATACTTAATTTAATATATTATTTTATTAATTAAGTCTTCCACTTAAATTATTTTTGTTTTTCTATGAGAATAGATATAAATTATATTAATATAGTAAATCACTTAATAATACAAAAAATTAATAAAAAAAACCATAAGAGCTTGCGAGATTTAAAATATTTTATAAGTGCATCTGAGGCACACCTTTTATTATTATAAAAATAATTTAGAACATATAATAAAACTAAAAATATTAATAAGATACCCTCCTGATTAACTGTGATTTCATCTGGCACTAAATAATACGTACTCTTTATCACTTTTCCGGGGAGATGTGATGCATATAAATATAATTTTTTTATATTTCCATTATAAAGCCATGTCAGAGAATTAAAAAAGATGAAACCAAAAAAATAATAATAAATATAATACGTAATAAAGTCTTAGTATAAAGTAATTAATTTTATATAATAATAATATTACACATATTGGATATTTTTTTTATTTCTTTCAGTTCTCATAATAATTATTTACTTAAACTCTTAAATATTAATTATATCATTATCAGTATATATCATATATATTATATATATTAAATTTAAATTTTTATTATTATATTAGATTTTGAGCAGCTGGAATAATTGCATTTATCTACACGGAATAAATAAATTATTATTTAGAAGGTAATACTAAATATTATATAATAAAAATAATATATAAAAATTATGCACGACGCTCCAATATTTTACCTCGGTAAAAAACTATCTTACGACTAATATATTAGTGAACTTTGTATTCGTATTAATAAATAAACCTATAAAAAATTAAAAATAATTTGACTTTTTTATACTATTTTATATTAAGAATCCTATTTATGCATTAAGATTATCTTTTATAATACGTAATATAATATCACTAAGTTCTTGACTGATTTTTAGTGACTTTTCATCGGAACCGTTTATAACTCAATAAAGTATCTAAATCAAGATGCCTTCTCCAAAAAGTCGATACCTCGTTATGAAAAATTTGTAGTGATAAATTTTATTTTTTTTTTATTTTATCAAATATAATTTATACAACATATATATATAGTATGTATATTACCTTATACTAACTTATTAAACTATCTGAACTCAAATAAGCTAGTCTACCTTAATAATAATAATTAATACCGTACTGAGAGTTGAGAATTGTTTATCATAGTCTCGCTCACGCTAATGAATTTTAATAATAATAATAATGGAATAATAAATTAATAATAAAATAAAATAAAAATAATAAATTAAAAATAAAAATAAAAATATAAATAAAAAGTAAGATAAAATAATAATAATAAAATAATAATTCGGGCTAAAAACATTAGGAGAATAATAAATTATATATAGATCAATCAAAAGAAAATGAATAAGATAATAATATAAAGGAATAATAATAATTAAAAGAATAATAATAAAGAATAGATTAATAAAGAAATAATATATAATAATAATTAATAATAATTTATAAAGTTATAATAAATGAGATAATGTATGAAATAATAGGACACGATGTAATAAGTAGTATTAATAATGAGATGAATCTACTAAATAATACCAGCGCGCGGTGTGTGTTGAGATCAGGTATTTATGAATAATACACGATGTCAAAATATATAGATGTAAAAATAATGAATAATAGAATTTAAATAAATGGATAATAATAAGATAGAATAATAGAAGGAGAGATCAAAAACCTTCAATATGAAAAGAAATTTCTTAAAATATATTTTAAAATCTTATACAATAATAGTATAATGAATAATGAATAAATATAATAATAACGATAAATATATTATATAATATAAAGGAGAACTAAAAATTTCTGTCTCATTTATTAAGGGGACTTACAACTTATTCGGGATCAATATTGTTCCAGGATAAAATAGATGAGGATATGAAAGGGAAGCGAGTTTAAGTTATAGATTCGGATTTGGTCTCAAGCATTCTTATAGGAAAGGAAAAATGGGAAATGGGACCTACGGATGGGAACTTAGGAGGAGGGGGAGGACGCGAGGGAGAGTATGGAAGTGCTACGGAGGAGGTGAAGGAGATTTGAGGATGAGTGGAGGAGAAAGTCCATAATTGAGGAGATGGGATCTTAATCAGTAAAGGGAGAGGAGGGGAGGGGAAGATAAATTTAAGTCAAAATAGGTTCAATGAAGAAAAGGAAGGCAAGCTTCAGAACCGAGGTTAAAGAGGAAGCCTTTCATCATCATTTTTACAGATATTTTGGGATAATTGACACTCAGAAGTAGAAACCTAACGAGAGGAAAGGAAAAATATTCTTATCTTGCTTTATCGGGAGACAATAAAAAATGCTGTTCACGCAAGCGGATAGGTAGAAGAAGAAAGATGCGTGAAAAATAAAAAAAAAGTCAGGTGAACCCAGGAAAGAGCAGATGGCGCAATGCACCGGGTAGGAATAGGGGATTGCAATATGAGTCAGGAGAGGGAGAGAAGCAGAGCAGAGAGAGACGCAGGAGAGCTAGCAGGTAAGAAGATGAAGAGAAGAGAGGAGAATAGTTAAAGGAAGTGAGGCTTGATACGTTGACGCATGAAAATAGGAGAACTAAGTGCATTTAAATAAACGAATAAAAGAATTAGAGAGAAATAGAAATATGTAGAGAATAGATAGTAGGCGTATGGCAGAAGACAAGAATCAAAACTGGACTTGTTTAGAAGAAGGAGAAAAGAGAAGTCACTGAGCTAGATGAGAGAGTAGTATTTATTTACTTAATTACATTAATAGATAAGTTACTAATAGAGTGCGCATAACAGCATTGCTGCTTAAACGCAATTAAACTTCTAAGACGTTGTTCATAATGAAAAGATATAAAAGGCTGGAAACTCTGGAATATGATTTGCGTAAAAAGCGTTGAATCGGCTTCGAATTTTCTCATATCCTTTATTTGATGAGGGTTAAATGGGGAGATCAAATACTGTTATCGCAGATTTCAACATTTGAGGACTTTGATCTAACCGTATAGCTAAGTAGAGGATAACTATTATTTTTAATTATTTTAATTTAATATTTATTATATATTAATATATTATTTTTATTTATATTAAAAATTTCTGCCAATAAACCTAGAGCTTTATTTACTTTCATAAAAATTTCTGAAATTTTTAAGTCCATTTTTTATTTAATATGTATTAGTGATCAATATTTCTACGCTTTATACTGGATGAATGATAACTCGAGTCATCTTTACCACCTAATCACTCACAGAAGTCACCTTATTACGTAATCTCTTATATTTGATATCTTTACTACTAAGAAAAAATTATATAAATTACTATCGATTAATTTACAGATAATTATCTTTCGCCATGTTTTACTTTGCACGCAATTTACAAGCTATTTAATCATATTTTGAGTATCTTGAATAAGTCTCATACAGAAAAGATTTCAAATCATTCCACAAATTTTAGAGAATATTGATATAACCATATATTGATCAAAACTATTATCATTTAAATATATAATTATATCACGCATATTAAAAAACCTAGGTTCGATTCTCTGTCCACAAGGAATCAACACTAATAATTATTCGCATATATACGGCCATATATATAAGCTGAATCATTGTCTTCGATCCTATAAATCAAATTCCTAAGCTATATTTAGATAGATTTATCCCTCCTAATTATCTTATAGAAACTACTAAGCTCTTTCCAATAATCTTTGATGAGGGATGATAAATATTATTTTGAATATATATATATATTGAGACCAAATTTATTTACTTTGTATAAAAGTTATCTTTTGAGCTATCCTCGCACATATAATATTATATATTATTGATGAAGAATAAGATTTCAAACCTTCCACAATAATTTAGACAATATTGAGTTATAAATCATAATCTATGCCTCATCATTAAAAATAATATACACATCTACGTTGTTGGGGATATCAGGGATATCGCTATGAGGATTCTATTTATCAAGGCTGCGGAGCGTGGGTCTATTTCTAAGAACAGACACCTATTATATCACTATATGATATATTTATATTTTATTATAAGGGCCGATGAGCATAAGTTATGATAAATACGATATAACGTCTTCGATACTACCTCTAATCAATTCCTAAACTAATTAGAAGATTGTTTAGAATCCTAACCAAACTCAATACTATTGTAGATAGACCTCAGTAAGGGATGATTAAATTTTTTTTGAAAAGTCTAAGGGCAACTGATTTTTGACCAATTTACAATCTATTCTCAGAGAGACGAATACTTTATTAATGAGAGAGTTGTGCGACCGAGTATACACTCACAGGAGTTCATAACCTTCTCACCATATCATCAGCACCACTACTAGATTATAAATTATCTATCTATTTCATTTAAATATATAATATACTATATTGGGACCAGGTCAGATTCTTGGGTCACAAGGAACAACACTAATAATATTCGCCTATTCTGAGCACTCGCCATTGATAGCGAATCATTGTCTTCGATCCTATAAATCAATTCCTAAGCTAATTTAAAGATTTTCCTCTAATACCATAAAATCTAAGCTCTTCCAATAATCTTTGATGAGGGATGATAAATATTTTTTGAAAGTCTAAGTAAATGACATTTGACCAAATGACAATTTTTTTTACATCTACATTCAGATATTCACAAAGTATATAGAAGTAATAAATAAGAGAAGAAAACGTGTCGAAACGTGATGGAACGTGTTGAAACGTGTTGAGGATTACTGAGCAACCTTTGATGATGAATCTTAAGATACGCAATCTAATCTATTAGCTAATATTGCTATTAAAATTCTGTCGATATCAGAAGTTAAATTATTTGTAAGTTAGTATTGGGTAGTTGTCGATCTCAGAAGTTAAATTAATTGGTCAGTTTTTATTGGAGAGTTTATGGCCTCCTCTTTTTGAAAAGAACAAGAACAAGGTAATAAAAAAGACCAAAGAGAGCAGCAGTACAAAGAAAGTGAGACAGAAGAAAAAGGAATAGGAAAAAAAAACTACAATTAAAGAGAATTATGAACAGTAAAAGTAAAAAAATGAACATATTTGAAACACTGAAAATAGAGAGAGAGATGAGAGAGAGAGAGAAGAGAGAAAGAGAGAGAGAGAGAGAGAGAGGAGAGGGAGAGAGAGAGAGAGAGAGAGAGAGAGAGAGAAGCGAATATATCTGATAAAGGGGGAAAGCACTTACGATACATAGGAAATTGAAAGACCTACAAAAGAAAAAAGAACAGCAAAAAAGAAAAAAATAAGTCTAATAATTTGAAAATAAAAGAGGAAGAGAGAAGAAACGTTTCAATCCTGGGACTTAAATTATTATTATTAGTTATACTTTATTTTGTATTAATTTATTATATTTAGTTAGTGATCTAAATTATTTCATGTTTATTTTCTTGTTCTACGTAGACAGTTGTTAATTGTACCCAGCATACTGCTTAAATAATAATTTATTATTAGAGATATATTCTCATTTCTCATTATATAGTAGACTATTATTTTTCATGTACTTCTGTGAGTGCTGAGTATCATTCTGATATTTTATTATGTATTTGATTTTTTGATATATTATTACTAATTATATTTATATGTATATATTAATTGATTAGGATTACTCGCTGATAAATGATATTACGATAGGTCTATTATATTATATGGAGTACTTCTCAAAACACTAATTTTCCGTAAATGATGCATATCGTATATATTATTATTTATCTAGATATATCGATGTAGTCCCTAAAATGTCAGTAATAAGAGCGGTACACTCTTTTGCACGGTAAAAAGGGCTAAAGAAAAGGTATAGCTTGATTTGGAAGAGGCGTCTAAAACTTTGTATTGGCAAATAGTCCCACATCAATGATTATAGTTGGTAATTAATAGGCAGAAGCATATAAACTTAGGCTATAATAGTATTATATTCAGTATAATATAATATATAGAGAGTTTAAGCTTAATGTTAAGGTAAACGTCATTTTCTTGTCAACAAACTATAAGAAGCAGCCGATTTCATGGAGTTCTTGTTATTTTGGCAATTTTTAGCCTTAGTCAGACAATATAATTTTATACTTTGACTAGATCCACTTTAAGTATACTTTATGCAGAGCACTTCACTTTCCTTTTATTTAGTTATTATGATAATTCACTCGTGAGGGTCATGGAAGGAGTCGTATATTATATTATAAGAGGATGCATATATATATATAGAGCTTATTCTTTAATACCAGTAATAGTTACTCCATATTTGCTGGTAAAATTATTAAATATATTAATATCAATATATATAATATCTGAAGTTTGAAAAATGATAGTTATACGGTTTTATTCATTGGCGAGATAGGATTATAAATACGATCAGTCAATTATATTACAGAATATATAATATTGAAATTACAGATCATTATACTTAAAAAATATAGATATAATAATTGCAACAGATTGTTTCTGGAAGTACACTTATTTCCGTAGTATTCTTTTGGCAAGATTGTTATTTTATATCAAATATAGCCGTAGTTAGACTGTGCGCTATACATATTTTTAAAGCTTGTGTAAAAACTCATGAATGTTTATATTACCATACTGTTTGTACTCGGCATTTTGTACTATTCATTTTTATTGCGAGAATTTGTTGATATTTAATATATCATGTCTTTTACTCCAAGTTTTAACTTTCACCGTGTGCAGATGTTCGCAATATGGACTTAGAGCTTTATTACTGTAAACTTGTTTTGACTTAAAGGTGTAAGAGATATATTTATACACCAAGTATAATAATTATATTTTACTCTATAGTATTAGCTCGTTATTAATTATATTAACTATTACCCCCCAAAAAAATTCTAAAAAATTAAACTCCATTATTGTTTGACATTCCTGCATGTCAAGCAGGAATTGAATAGATTTTCTTTGATTAATTTCAAGGGTTCAGTTCTTTTAGGGTTATCTGGTGCCAATGGACGGAGGGCAAAGATGGGAATCGTAAGGAGAGAGGGGAGGGATGCAGAAGGGAGGTAGATCTTTTAAAAAGGAGAAAAGTCGAGGGCTATCAACTAGCGAGCCAGAGGATGTGGTATAGGGAGAGGAAACAGAGAGAGGGAAGAAAAAGAGAGGAGAGAGAGAAAGAGAGAAGCGGGCAATCAATGGTCTTCAAAAGACACGGAATCTTCTGAATCGCTCTTGTTTAGATGATGGAGAGAGAGAGCCACCTCATGGCCAGCATCACTCACCATGAGAGGAAAGAGAAGAGAGAGAGAGAAAGAGAGAGAGAGACAGAGAAGAGAGGAGAGAAAGAGAGAGAGAGCAGTGCGTGATGATGTAATATATGATAATTGAGAGCATCGAGGCAGAGGAAGTATGTATATGAGAGAGATAGAGATATGAGCAGAGCGTGAGTGAAGTCATAGGAAAGTATCAAAGAAGTGCATTTTTCATGAGATGAAGGTCATAAAAAGAAGAAGCATTCGAGATTGCAGTGAAATTGTTAGAAAGTTCTGAGAGAGAATAGGATATGTAAAGTAACAGAACGACAATGTTGGGCTATGGAGAGCAACAATTGTTGTATAGAAGAGAGGAGAGAGAGAGCGAAGTGGTATGGAAGATGATAGCTCGTAGAGAAAAGAGAGAGGATTCTGTTCAAATAACGCAACAGTGCTCGTTTCCTGCGAATCCGACCAGACTTCGCACTCCTTGGAATAATAAGACCTCTCATTAGGCCAAGAGGGCTCGTTCATACATCGGCTTGGGCGCTCTTAAATTTTCGAGATTAAACCGCAGAGCATAGGCCGAAGTCTCAAATCGGCAAAATTAGCATTTAATAACGAATTAACTTAAGGGCATAACCGGGAGGAACAATGATAAAAAAAAATCCTCTCTTAAAGTAAAAGGAGTATCACTCCATCACCACCAAATCGCGTTAAACAAAGTACAAACTGTTCTGTTTGGGAATATCCATTGTTTCATCAAGAATTAATTACTAGAAAAAAATTAATTTTATTAACTTCGCTCTCACTATTATTTGCTCGAAACCTAAGCTGACTAAATGACTGTAATTTTTTCATCAACTCCTCATCGGACTCGAACACATTGAATTTTTTGGACGACTAGAAGTAAGTGGTTGGATTCAAAACGGTGGTCACTGGAGCAAAGGGGTTGGCAATCGCCCTTTCGTCTCGCATTGGGGCTCGAACCTAATTTTTAACGTCAATTTGCATTCATTGAAGCGTGTTCCATTGAAGTACGGGTGGAAATTGAAACTCAATACCGGCTCGCCAAGATGTTGTGTGTCGATATGTTAAGTAAAAAGTAAGACAAAAAATTCCTAAGAAACTAACTTTGTGTGTGTGGCTGCTTTATTTGTACTACTCAATATTCTCCGTTGGCAGTTGAATAAAATCCCTAGTACGAAAATTCAATTGTTTCGTCTCATGTCTCCTAAGTACGTCTTGATGGATCTTGGAAAGCTTCTGAGTGTTTGGAGGCTACGCGCTTGTCTATAAAATCGCATATGCAGAGCGAAAAGACGGAAGGTTCGGGTGTTCCGCAGTATTAAAGGCGTTTGAAGGATATTATATGAGTATGAGTTATTATTGTGATGATTTGCTTAGGGCCTGCCATATACGTAATAATTAGTTTTAAATTCATTATAAATGAATTAATATGATTATTAATGTTATTTTAGTTAGATATATTAATATATTATTATATTTGTTGCAGTTTTTGGATTTTGTTGTTTAGTTATAAGTTTTAGTTTAGTAGCCCTACGCTTCACCGCAGCGACATTTTTTCTTATGTTTTGAGTTGTGTTAGTTAGGTCAGTATAGTATTGTTTGAAGTTGTAGTAGTTAGTTAAGTCAATTGGCTTTCAAGAATTTTAATATCATCTAAGAATAAAAATGTACTTTTTGAAAAAACAATTACTGAAGGCTTGCATTATTATTTTAGTACATGGTTGAATTAATTGTATATTAATTTGTTAGAGAACCGCGTGAAAGTCTGTATTTCCATTGATTTTGTTTTTTCTATTTTTCTTTTCTCTTTTTTCTTTCTCTCTGAACTTTTATTGGGATAATCTCATTGTCGAATAACAACAATGAAGGAAATCTCACATAACGGTAAAAGGTAATGGATTTACAGACATAACTCAGCCATCAATTGCATTATACATTTACATACAACATACATGGGACTATACCCATTATATATATATATATATATATATATTATATATAGTATTATATATATAATAATATATATATTAAATATATATATATATTATATATATTATATATATATAATATATATATATATATTATATATAGAATAATATATTAGTTTTAATATATATATATATTATTAAATATATATATATATATTAATAATATATATATATAATATATTATTATTATATTTATATAATAATAATATCATATATAAATAAAATATATTATATATAGTATATATATATATATATTATATTAATTATGTTAAATATTAATAATATATATATATTATATTATATTATATATATTTAATATAAAAACACATGATATAATAATTAAATATATATAATACTATATATATATAATTATAAATATATCATATATATATTAATAATAAATAATATTAAAATAATATATATATATAAATATTATAAATATTTATAAATATCATTATTAATTATATATATAATATAATTTATATACTATATAATAATATATTATATGATTAGTTCTTAATATTCCTGAAAAATATTTAAAATATTGGCAGAAATAGATATTTATAGAGAGATAGAGGGGGTGGGGCTGGCAGTACTCCCGTCAGGGCCCCGCCGTCTAGGCTACGCGCCTTCTGTTGAGCAAAGCATATGGGCTCTTAAACCATTCCACCATTTTTCCTGAAAATTGAATCAGGTATAGAGACCCGTGAGAGTTTGAAAGAGTATTGAAGAGAGATGAGAGAAGAGATAGAGAGAGAGAGGATAAGAGTGTGAGAGAGAGAAAGAGATGTGAGAGAGAGAGAGAGAGTTAATTTAGAGGGAGAAGAGAGAGAGAGATTTAGAGAGAGTTAGAGATTATTAGATGAGATTAACAGATGTATAGGTTTGCTGTCTATAATAACGCACCTTTACCGCCAGTTGATTTTACTGACTTTCGGCGCAATGAAAGAGAGGAGATAAGATTAAGCTCACTACAAAAATGGAATTATTTAAAATGTAACCGTGAAACTTCAAACATGTGCTAGAAACAATAATTATTATTATGGAAACGACCGTGCACAGCGTTTAAAGAACGAGGCGAAGTTTATCTTGACGATGGGGTAATTCATAATCAAGATCGTTAGGTTATCTAATGTAAGGAGTAGTAGGAGTTTAGGAATATTAAGTTGATTGTTATAGATATAAGGTGGTCCTATAAGGCCTCTTGCGCACTCTTCCAATGCAGTGTCCTGAGTTGCAATGGTTTATATATCGGCATTTTATGAGTAATTAAAAAGGAAATGTTTGAGTGAGTACTTGTAAGCCTTTGAGGACATGTAAATAGCAGGGGAGAGTAGTTTGGAAATGCGGTCACTCATAAAATTAGCAAGTACAATTTAGTATATATATAATGATATTATTTATATAATATTTATACCGTAACCAGGAATCTCCACTTTATTACTCCAAGGCGTAGTATAGATCAAGATGATTAGCGGTAGTAAGTTCTCACATTTATCTACGAAAAGTGGCGCGAAATAAGGATGAATTATTAGAAAAAGCAAACGAGTGGGCAAAAAGATAATGTTCTTTAATGAGTCAAGACATAAACTATGTGCATTTATTAGAGGGACCCTATGTTGAGAGTACCCACAGTCGTGTCCGGAATGAATTTATATCCTCTACCCCCAAAGAAAGGTAAAACGTATAAAATATTTTTAAAAAAAGTATATGTTATATATTAAACAAAGTCATCTTCTTAATATCCAAGAATATATTAATTCAAAGCAAAATTCAAGTAAATTTAATGAGCATAAAAATTGCATTATATGACATATATCCGCAAAATTCTCATTTTAAAATTGTTCTTGCGAATGCGAATGCGGATGGATGTGGAGAAACTTTTCTCAATTAGTGACATGATATCTTTGACTGCCTGCGGTGT